>MCJB01036627.1:0-10244 GCA_002018475.1 Nicotiana obtusifolia
AAATAATTATTTGAGATGAGTACCGTGATTTTAAATATTTTCGTTGTCACTAGATCTGTTTTACCGTTACTTGAATTTACTGTATCGAAAGGAAATTATATGATTTGATAAGAACTGAAAGCCTATATTATTTTAAAATAATTTCTACGAGTATATACGGATTACAGAGACAAGTATAAATGGGAGTAGACATTGAAGGATCCCGTAGCTAACGGCGGGTTCGTTAGACCTGGTGCACCTTGTATTTACAGATTACCGATTACAGTTATAGCTCTCGCTAGTGGGAAGGTAGAACTAGCATACCGTTACCGATTTCCCTCGAGTAGGGACTACCGTTATATATGACTTCTGGAAAGAAGTCCACAGTTATACC
Source organism: Nicotiana obtusifolia (assembly GCA_002018475.1). Taxonomy (NCBI): domain Eukaryota; kingdom Viridiplantae; phylum Streptophyta; class Magnoliopsida; order Solanales; family Solanaceae; genus Nicotiana; species Nicotiana obtusifolia. The sequence goes on from MCJB01036627.1 coordinate 374, forward strand.
GATTACATGATCCGTTCATTGAAACCTCCCAAAAATGTGAATACTGATATTATAAAGTGGTTACCAGGCTTATTACTGAATTGTTTATTATATTTTACTACAAGAAAAGCGTGATGAGACTAGAAATTATTTATTGTTTCTGAAAGAGCATTTTTATGTTATTTTCTCTTTGAGATACTAGCATGATTCTGACTTGTCCCCAAATAAAAACGGTTGTGGTTAAGTGTTATTACTCACTGAGCTAGCGACTCATTCCCCGCTAATTTTTTTACAGAGACAGCAGTTGACGCTGACGAGGATCTCGTTAATTAGAGCGCACAGGTTGATATTTCTCGGTGAGCCTCGCACTTGTTCGCGTGGGCAGAGATTTTTCTTATTGTTATGGTCTTTTCATTGAACTCTTAGAGTCGCTCCATAGTCATTATTTTAGTGTCATGCGTATTCTTTCGTTATTATAGTCTTATGTTGAGTATCGTTCTCATTTATCAAAGTTGGAGATAAATTAGTAGTTCTAGTGGTTAGTTGGTGGTTTAGTTATGGTGGAGACTTGTATTGGTTAATTGACAAGTTGTCAATTGTTTTGTATAATATTAGGATGTTTGGCTGTTGATTTGAGACAGGAAAGTTTTTGGGATGGTCCAAAAAAAAACAGGGGAAACTCTGTCCGATTTTCTGTAAAATTTTCGATGAGGCTTACTTGGGAGCACTTGCTCCTAAGCGCCGGTCACAATCCTAAATTGGGTCGTGACAAAGTTGGTATCAGAGCTCTTGGTTATTTTTGTGACTAATGGAGTACACGTCAGTAGTAGAATCTCACTTATGGTTATGTAGCCGGCCATTCCCATAATCGTGATTCTGCGAGAGCGTGATAGGATGTGTCTTGTCTTTCTTTCTTATTCCTCCGAACATGTGGCGATTAGGGCCAAATAACTGAATCTGTCATTACTTATCCTATTCGTGTATGGCTTGGATCAATTATCTTATAATAGAATTTGGCTGGAGGTTCAAACTTCAAAGATGTCAAATTTCGCCAATGGACATGCAACCATCTCAGAGGAAAGAAATGTTACCTAAGTAGTATATAAGACCAGTGAAAGGTTCATTGTGCCATATGAGGTGCTTCCTGGTAAGATGCGTAATAGAGTTCATTTCAGAAATTTATACTAGTCTACCACTACAGCGATAGAGGAGTGCTATCACAAAAAGGTACTTACCTCCATGAAGAAGAAAACAAAAAAAATAATTGAGATCTTTATGGATATATGATAAACATAAGAAGAATGAGCAACAGAATAGGGACTATAAAGTTCTCATGCACCTAGAAGATTATAGGGAACAACAAAATATTCTTAATAAAGTTCCTAAAGTTGAAACTACTAAGTCTACTATTTTTGATAGTTCAAAGGATCCTTAAAGGTTTTAGTAAAATACTTACCACGTTATGAGCTATAGGATATTTCATGAAGAGGCCTATGGAACATGAAATATTTAGACTACAGAACATGGCGAATACATGAAATGCTACTGCACTCTTACGGATGCCAACAAGAGCAACACAACTAATTTGAGAATAATATCACTAATGTGTTTATGAATCACTTCCTTCTTGACAGTTTCTGGCGTGAATTTGCCTGCTAGATTATTTAAGAAATGAATTTAGACAATTTATATACTTACATATAACACCAAAACTTTCTCAGTTGGATATGCAAGCAACGTCTTAAGTTTAGAGGCTTGTTGAAAGGTTGGTTAATTGTTTAAACAAGGTAGTAACTGCATATATGAAGACTTAAACCTATTCTGTAACAGTTGCACTTAACAGAAAGATTGAAAAGTTGGACATGATAGGCGTGCAAGAACTCACATAAGAAGATCGAGATTAGAATATCTTTTAATATGGATTTTAATATGAGTCGAAGATCTAAAAATCAAGGACATTTTGAGATATTAAGCGATCCTTTTTGGGTTACCACTTATGTGAAAAATCTATAGTAGTTAGACATGTGTTTAAAGATTTTAAAATTCAAGTTAAGAGGAAGAAACCCTAGCTAACCAAGTTGTACTTGATATGATTGACTCTAACGTACTGATGGGTATGGATTAGTTATATTCTTACCAAGCTACCCAAGATTATTATGGAAAGAATATTAAGTTTGGTGAACTTTAAAAGCTAGTTTTGTCCAAAGAGGGGATTATAGGTTTTAGAGATGAGCAAAGCATATATTTTGAAGGCTTAATGGTTATAAAAGAAAGGTTGTTGGGGCTCATTGATACAGTAAGGGGCGCAAGAGAAGAAACACTTAGTTTGAGAAAAAAATATCATAATGATAGATTCTCTAATGTATTCCTAAGGATTCACTAGGACTACCTCCAATATGAGAAATAGACTTCGGTATTGATTCAAACACCTGACACGTAAACCATATTATATGGCACCAATAGAGTTGAGAGAGCTGAATGAACAATTGCGAGACCCACTGGATAAGGGTTTTATTAGACCTAGTGTATCACCATGGGGTGCACCGGTACTATTTGTAAAGAAGAAAGACAGATCCCTGAGAATATGCATTGACTACAGGCAGTTGAACAAGATAACAATACGCAATAAATATCCCTTGCCTCGTCTAGATGACATGTTTGATCAGTTACAAGGAGCTGCCCACTTTTCAAAGATTGACCTCCGTTCTGGTTATCATCAACTTAGAATCAAAGATGAAGATATTTCTAAGACTACTTTCAGAATTCGATACGGGCACTGTGAGTTTCTTGTGATGCCTTTCGGACTGACTAATGCTCCAGCTGCATTCATGGATTTAATGAATAGGGTGTTCAAGCCGTTTCTGGATAGATTTGTAATAGTATTTATTGATGACATACTGATATATTCTCGTAGCCAAAGAGAACACGAGAATCATCGCAGGACTGCGTTACAGACATTGCGAGAACATCGACTTTATGCTAAGTTCTCGAAGTGTGAATTCTGCCTAGACTCGGTAACATTTTTGGGGCATGCTGTATCTAAAGATGGAATTATTGTAGATCCTAAGAAGACTGAAGCTTTGCAGAAATGACCCAGACCTACTTCTCCCATAGAGATTCTCGGCTTTTTAGGCTTAGCAGGCTATTACAAGCGTTTTGTGCAGGATCAGAATAGCATCGCCATTGACCAAGCTAACACAGAAAAATGCAAAGTTTCAGTGGACGGAGGAATGTAAGCAAAGCTTTCAGAAACTCAAAACGTGTCTGACAACTGCACCAATATTAGCCTTACCATCAGGTCCTGGAGGATTTACAGTATTCTGCGATGCCTCGAGAGTGGGATTAGGATGCGTTCTCATGCAAAATGGTCGTGTTATAGCTTCTGCTTCGAGACAATTGAAAAAGCACGAGCAAAACTATCCAACACATGATTTGGAAATGGCTGCAGTGGTATTTGCTCTAAAAATTTGGAGGCATTATCTATACGGCGAAACTTGTGAGATTTATACTGACCATAAAAGTCTGAAGTATATCTTTCAGCAGAGAGATCTAAATCTTCAGCAGCGTCGTTAGATGGAACTACTCAAAGACTATGATTGTTCTATTTTGTATCCTCCTGAAAAAGCCAATGTGGTGGCTGATGCATTGAGTAGAAAATCTATGGGGAGTTTGGCACATATAGCCCATGCAAAGAGACTTTTAGCCAAAGATATTCAGAGACTAGAAGATACAGGTATCAAATTTAGTGTCGGAAATTCAGAGACATTGTTGGCTTGTGCTCAGGCTAAGTCTTCATTAGTTGAGCGCATTAAAGCCACCCAATATTGGGATGAACGATTATGTAAATACAGAGATGAGGTCTTAGCTGGTAAAAGCAAGAATATGATTGTTGAAAGTGATGGTGTTCTTCAAATGGGTGACAGGTTATGTGTAGCAGACGTAGATGGGTTGAGACATGCTATTCTTAAAGAAGCTCATAACACTAAATACACTATACATCCTGGATCCACAAAAATGTATCATGACCTGAAGCAATTTTATTGGTGGGAAGGCATGAAGAAAGATGTTGTTAACTTTGTTTCTAGTTGTTTGACTTGTCAGCAGGTCAAGGCTGAACATCAACGACCCGCAGGACTACTACAACAAATTGAGATTCCAGAGTGGAAATGGGAAAGAATTACTATGGATTTTGTCACCGGGCTACCATGAACCTTTAGAGGTTATGACTCGGTATGGGTGATTGTAGATCGACTGACGAAATCAGCACACTTTTTGCCGGTAAAGACTACATATGGTGGAGTCAAGTATGCACAGATATTTATGAACGAAATTGTCCGACTTCACGGAGTTCCAGTATCCATCATCTCTGATAGAGGATCACAGTTCACTTCACGCTTTTGGAAATCTTTTCAAGAAGCATTGGGTACACGAGTAAATCTTAGTACTGCATTTCATCCACAGACAGACAGGCAGTCCGAACGTACTATTTAGATCTTGGAGGATATGTTGAGAGCTTGCACTCTTGAGTTTGGAGGTAGTTGGGACACTTATCTACCATTAGCTGAATTTGCCTACAATAATTGCTTCCAGTCCAGTATTCAAATGGCACCGTACGAAGCATTGAATGGTAGAAGATGTCGTTCTCCTATTGGATGGTTTGAAGCTGGTGAGACTAACTTATTGGGACCCGACCTAGTACAAGAAGCTATGGACAAGGTCCAGTTGATCAGACAGAGATTGCTTGCAGCTCAAAGTAGACAAAAGTCTTATGCTGATAAGAGAAGAAGAGATTTAGTGTTCACAATTGGGGACAAAGTGTTCCTACGAGTCTCTCCTATGAAAGGTGTGATGCGGTTTGGGAAAAGAGGCAAGTTGAGCCCCAGGTTTATAGGACCGTATGAGATACTAGGCCGAGTGGGAGCGGTGGCTTATCGTTTAGCACTTCCTCCTGAGTTATCTTTTATTCACCCAGTGTTTCATGTCTCAATGCTAAGAAAATGTATATCAGACTCATCCTAGGTGCTGGAAGCACCAACTATACCGCTTAATGAGAAGTTGTCTTACGAGGAAGAGCCGATGACAATTGTTGATAGACAGATAAAAAAACTAAGGTAAAAAAAAAATTGTGTTCGTGAAAGTCTTATGGAGAAATCATACTGTTGAAGAAGCTACATGGGAAATAGAAGATGCTATGCGAGTCAAGTATCCTCATTTATTTCAGTTTACAGGTACGTACTTGAGTTAAATTCGGGGACCGAATTTCATAAGGTGGGAAGGATGTAATACCCCAATATCTTAAGTGAGGATATATATGTTGGACATTTAGAAAATAAATTAAGTCCAAAATAAAAAGACAAAAAATAAAGGAATCCTAAACAAAATAAAACAAATAAAAGAAGAAAACCTAGTCAAACTAAAACTAAAAGGGAATTTAAGTCCTTCACCTAGTAGGATTTAAAAAAAAATATATATATATATATATATATATAAAGCAAACAAAAAGGAAAAAAAAAAGAAGAAGAAGAAGAGGGAACGAAGAAGCTGGAAAACGAAACAAAAAGAAACAGAGAAAGAAAGAAGAGGAAAAGAAAGAAGGAAAAGAGAAAAGGAAGAAAGAGGTCGGAATCAAGCTTTGAGAAATAGGTAAGAGAGTATTTTTACAATTTTGTTTCACTGGGCATGAGTTTATAAATACTGTCATGGATTGAGTTAAAGGGGAATAACACTGATTTAAATATGAAAGTACCCATAAACAAATATCAAATTTTATCCGAGATAGACTAAGTAATTATAGTCAGATTGGATTAGCTATATATTTCAAAAGTTTGAGTAAGCAGACAAGATGCTTAGTTACTTTTCTGCTTGTATTCCTTTAATTCCATTAAGAAGATATAGGGATATAAATTCAATGTTATTATTTTCCACAAGTTTCCAGCATATTTAGTAAAGAAGTTGAAGTAAGGTTTGGGAATAGAAAAGCGAATATGCAACAGATATTTATTTAAAGGAATGAATTGTGGAATTGATGGGTGGTAACGCTAGACTTATAGTGGTTTATAGATTTACACACAAGTTAAGCATTTGGATCTATAAGAAGTCGAGCTTTGGCTAATTGGCTTCTAGAGGTGAGTAATAATCTTACCGCAATTTGTATTTTCATAACTTGCATAATTTACACATGATTTTTAATATGAATATGTTACTAATTATTTTGAGTTGCATGTGGAACCAGTCTTTTACTCGATATGAAACCGAAATAGTTATTTGAGATGAGTACCGTTATTTTAAATATTTTTGTTGTCACTAGATCTATTTTACCGTTACTTGAATTTACTGTATCGAAAGGAAATTATATGATTTGATAAGAACTGAAAGCCTATATTGTTTTAAAATAGTTTCTACGAGTATATACGGATTACAGAAACAAGTATAAATGAGAGTAGATATTGAAGGATCCCGTAGCTAACGGCGGGTTCGTTAGACCTGGTGCACCTTGTATTTACAGATTACCGATTACAGTTATAGTTCTCGCTAGTGGGAAGGTAGAACTAGCATACCGTTACCGATTTCCCTCGAGTAAGGACTACCGTTATATATGACTTCTGGTAACGAAGTCCACAGTTATACCGATTACATGATCCGTTCGTTGAAACCTCCCTAAAATATGAATACTGATATTATACAATTGTTACTGAGCTTATTATTGAATTTTTAATTATATTTTACTACAAGAAAAGCGTGATGAGACTGGAACTTATTTATTGTTTCTGAAAGAGTATTTTTATGTGATTTTCTCTTGGAGATACCAGCATATTTTCTGACTTGTCCCCAAATAAAAACGGTTGTGGTTAAGTATTATTATTCATTGAGCTAGCGACTCATTCCCCGCTAATTTATTTTACAGAGACAGCAGTTGACGCAGGCGAGGATCTCGTCAATTAGAGCGCACGGTTTGACATTTTCTCGGTGAGCCTCGCACTTGTTCATGTGGGCATAGATTTTCAGATTGTTATGGTCTTTTTATTGAATTCTTAGAGTCGCTCCATAATTATTATTTTAGTGTTATGCGTGTTCTGTCGTTATTATGGTCTTATGTTGAGTATCGTTCTTAATTATCAAAGTTGAAGAAAAATTAGTATTTCTATTAGTTAGTTGGTGGTTTAGCTACACTGGAGACTTGTATTGGTTAATTGACAAGTTGTCAATTGTTTGGTTTAATATTAGGATGTTTGGTTGTTGGTTTGAGACAGGAAAATTTTTTGAATGGTCCAAAAACAGGGGAAACTCTGTCCGATTTTCTGTCCGATGAGGCTTACTTGGGAGCACTTGCTCCTAAGCGCCGGTCACAATCCTAAATTTGAGTCGTGACAAAGTTGGTATCAGAGCCTAGGCTTTAAGTCCCGAGTCATGGAGCAATGTTTAGTAGAGTCTTGTTCATGGGTATGTAGGCGCCCATACTTATGACCTCGAGGCTATTAAACATTTAGGAATGTTTTCCCTTCTTTCATTCTTTGATCGTGCGTTGAGATAACTTGAGATTGACTTTGGAATATCTCTTTCGCAGATGGCTAGGACAAGTACACCCTCATCTGCTGGACGTGGTGCTACCCGAGGTGGCGGTCAAGTTGGGGTTCATCAAACTAGAAGACAGACTGCTTCTCAACCTCAAGTTGGGAACATGAGTCAAACCCAAGCTGATATGCCAGATCAAGTGCAAGAGCAAGGAGTTCACAATGCTCCACCACCAGTGCCAACTGTTGTACCTACTGTTGCCTTACCTGCAGATACAGTGGCAAGGTTATTGAATGTGTTAGAGACGTTGGTGCCTACTCAGGGCGGAAGTTCAGCTCCTCAGGCTACTTTACAAACACAAGCACCTACACAGACTCAGCCTTTCGGGAATAAGGAAGTATCCCTACACGAGTTCTTGAAATTGAAATCACCAAAATTCACAGGTTCCGATAATTCAGCAGATCCTCAAAGTTTCTTGGATGGGACACTTAAGGCATTACGTGCTCTTGGATGTTCTAGTGAGAGAGCCGTGGAGATCGCAGCATACAAACAAGAGGATATGGCCAACACATGGTATGAAACGATATTGCTAGGAAGGCCAGCAGGAGCACCACCACTGACATGGGACGAGTTCACTAAGTTGTTCAAGAATAATTTTCTTCCACACAGTCTGATGCAACAATATGCTAGGGACTTTGAGAGATTGGTTCAGACTCCAGATATGGATGTGTCAACATATAACACTAAGTTCTGTAAGCTGGCTATATATGCTCCTTACTTAGTGCCTACCGAAGAAGCTCGAGTTCAGAGGTTTGTTGATGGGTTGCTTGGTCGTCTATACATTGCAGTAGCCCCACAGATGAAGACTTTATCCTACTCTGATGTAGTCGACCTTGCTAGAAAGATTGAAAATAAGGGACGCGAGGAGCGTGCAGCTAGTGATTTACGTAAGAAGGCCAAAACAGGAGGGGCTTTCAGTGGTGGTTGTAGTGAAAATAGAAGAGAAGGGAATCAGGGACAACAACAACAACAGGGTTCTCAGACAGGGACACACATGTCTTCGCTGTCCACATACAGACCACATTACAGACAAGGTAATAGGGGACCATCATCTTCTGGACATCGTAATTCTGGGCAGATATATGCCACTACTCCAATCTGCCAGACTTGTGGTAGATCACATTTGGGCCAATGTCGTGTTCTAACTGGAGAGTGCTTTCGGTGTGGCCAGTTGGGACATCACTTGAGGGATTGCCCTCAGCCTCCGAGAAATTTCAACCAGGTTTCTATTCAGTCAGCTGCACCGACTCAGACTACTCGTAATACTTCAGGTGCTACAGGTAGAGGAAATAGAGGTCGAGGTGCTGGAGACCGTGCTACTGTGAATCAAGGACAAGGCAATGCTGGTAGAGGTCAGGCGAGAGTTTTTGCATTTACTAGACAGGATGCTCAGGCCTCGAATGCAGTGGTTACAGGTATTCTTTCTGTCTGTTCATTTGATGCACTTGCGTTGATTGATCCGGGATCTACTCACTCCTATGTGTCCTCGTACTTTGCTTTGAGATTTAGTAGACAGCCCGAGCTATTGAATGATCCTTTTCTAGTTGCTACACCTGTTGGAGAGTCTCTATTAGCTGAATACGTGTATCGTGCTTGTCAGATTCGGGTTGAGGGTAGAGATACTCTAGCTGACCTTATTGTACTTGATATGATTGACTTTGACATGCTGATGGGAATGGACTGGTTATCTTCTTGCTATGCTATAGTCGATTGTCATGCAAAGATAGTTAGGTTTGAGATACCAAAAGAACCTAGTTTTATTCTAAGAGGGAGTCAGGTTCCAGAGACTTGCAACATTGTATCTTTTATGAAGGCTCAACGACTTCTGAAGAAAGGTTGCTTGGGTCTCTTAGCTATTGTAAATGACACAATAAAGGGAACAGTTAGTATAGAAAATGTACCGGTAGTGAGAGAATTTTCTGATGTATTTCCTGAGGATTTACCAGGATTGCCTCCAGTACGAGAAATAGACTTTGGTATTGATTTGCTACCTGACACACAGCCCATATCGATACCCCCATATCAAATGGCACCAGCAGAGTTGAGGGAGCTAAAACAACAGTTACAAGATTTGTTAGATAAGGGTTTTATTAGACCAGTGTATCACCATGGGGTGCACCGGTACTATTCGTAAAGAAGAAAGACGGATCCCTGAGAATGTGCATTGACTACAGGCAGTTGAACAAAATAACAATACGCAATAAATATCCCTTGCCTCGTATAGATGACATGTTTGATCAGAAGGAGCTGCCCACTTTTCAAAGATTGACCTCCGTTCTGGTTATCATCAACTTAGAATCAAAGATGAAGATATTTCTAA
>MCJB01036627.1:10264-38801 GCA_002018475.1 Nicotiana obtusifolia
AGTTTATAAATACTGTCATGGATTGAGTTAAAGGGGAATAACACTGATTTAAATATGAAAGTACCCATAAACAAATATCAAATTTTATCCGAGATAGACTAAGTAATTATAGTCAGATTGGATTAGCTATATATTTCAAAAGTTTGAGTAAGCAGACAAGATGCTTAGTTACTTTTCTGCTTGTATTCCTTTAATTCCATTAAGAAGATATAGGGATATAAATTCAATGTTATTATTTTCCACAAGTTTCCAGCATATTTAGTAAAGAAGTTGAAGTAAGGTTTGGGAATAGAAAAGCGAACATGCAACAGATATTTATTTAAAGGAATGAATTGTGGAATTGATGGGTGGTAACGCTAGACTTATAGTGGTTTATAGATTTACACACAAGTTAAGCATTTGGATCTATAAGAAGTCGAGCTTTGGCTAATTGGCTTCTAGAGGTGAGTAATAATCTTACCGCAATTTGTGTTTTCATAACTTGCATAATTTACACATGATTTTTAATATGAATATGTTACTAATTATTTTGAGTTGCATGTGGAACCAGTCTTTTATTCGATATGAAACCGAAATAGTTATTTGAGATGAGTACCGTTATTTTAAATATTTTTGTTGTCACTAGATCTGTTTTACCGTTACTTGAATTTACTGTATCGAAAGGAAATTATATGATTTGATAAGAACTGAAAGCCTATATTGTTTTAAAATAGTTTCTACGAGTATATACGGATTACAGAGACAAGTATAAATGGGAGTAGACATTGAAGGATCCCGTAGCTAACGGCGGGTTCGTTAGACCTGGTGCACCTTGTATTTACAGATTACCGATTACAGTTATAGTTCTCGCTAGTGGGAAGGTAGAACTAGCATACCGTTACCGATTTCCCTCGAGTAGGGACTACCGTTATATATGACTTCTGGTAACGAAGTCCACAGTTATACCGATTACATGATCTATTCGTTGAAACCTCCCTAAAATGTGAATACTGATATTATACAATTGTTACTGAGCTTATTACTGAATTATTAATTATATTTTACTACAAGAAAAGCGTGATGAGACTGGAAATTATTTATTGTTTCTGAAAGAGTATTTTTTATGTGATTTTCTCTTGGAGATACCAGCATGTTTTCTGACTTGTCCCCAAATAAAAAAGGTTGTGGTTAAGTATTATTATTCACTGAGCTAGCGACTCATTCCTCGCTAATTTATTTTACAGAGACAGCAGTTGACGCAGGCGAGGATCTCGTCAATTAGAGCGCACGGTTTGACATTTTCTCGGTAAGCCTCGCACTTGTTCGCGTGGGCATAGATTTTCGGATTGTTATGGTCTTTTCATTGAACTCTTAGAGTCCCTCCATAGTTATTATTTTAGTGTTATGCGTGTTCTGTCGTTATTATGGTCTTATGTTGAGTATCTTTCTTATTTATCAAAGTTGAAGATAAATTAGTATTTTCTATTGGTTAGTTGGTGGTTTAGTTACACTGGAGACTTGTATTGGTTAATTGACAAGTTGTCAATTGTTTGGTTTAATATTAGGATGTTTGGTTGTTGGTTTGAGACAGGAAAATTTTTTGGATGGTCCAAAAACAGGGGAAACTCTATCCGATTTTCTGTTCGATGAGGCTTACTTAGGAGCACTTGCTCCTAAGCGCCGGTCACAATCCTAAATTTGAGTCGTGACAGATATATGGGCACTTGTGTGCGCATTGTTATTATGATATGGTATTGACGCGCATGCGGCGGATAAGGTGGGACTTGTGTACGTGTTGCTTTTAGGGAAATTACGTGAAGCCACGCGGCGTCATAAGGTGGGCTAAAGTGCGTGTAGCTATTTCGGAAAAACTGTTTTCAAAACCTAATTCAAATATAAGGCTCACTCCACGGTATAAGGAAAGATTCTGATTGAAACTGATAAATGTGAATACGAGGGGTACCTCGGTTGAGATTCTTGATTATACGAGGCGGTACCTCGGTTTTGATTTTATTATACACGAGGCAGTATCTCGTTGTGATTCTTGTTGTTTATTCCATATTACAATGTATTTCTGGTTGGAATATATCTTGTTGTTTCGTTCTTTATTGTTCTAGCAGTTGTTGACCATACATGATTATTATAGCCCCTTTGGTTGCTTCTTTTATTCTATTTCCATTGTCGATTTTCGGTACAAGTTCTTGCTATCATCTTGTTTCGTATCAGTTGTTTCTTCACTTTTCATTATATATCCGTATTAAATTTTCATACTGTCTATTTTATACCGTAGTATGTGTCTTGACCTGGTCTCATCATACTCTGCTGAGGTTAGGCTCGATACTTACTAGGTACTATTGTGGTGTATTCATACTACGCTTCTGCACATTTGTTTTGTGCAGAACCAGGTACGTCTGCTCGTGTCGATCGTTAGAGGTTGTTTGTAGCTGCTGCTTGGGAGACTTCAAGGTATACCTGCTCTACTTCTGCAGGCTTCGGAGTCATCTTCCCTACTTTTACTTCTTGTTGCATTTATTTTAAGACAATAATGTATTAGATATTCTAGAATTATTCTATAGAGCTTATGACTCAGTTCCACCGGTTTTAGGGTGTATATTGATGAGATTCTGTTATCTGAAGGTTTTATCAGTTATTCAGTTTTGTTTTTGGTAATTGTTAATTATATTATGTTCAATTGTTAACGAATGTTGCACTTACTTAGTCATAGAGACTAAGTGCCATTACGATATCCTACAGATAGAAAGTGGGGATGTGACAAGTAACTTGATGCCCCAGTGGTTGTAGCGACTTTGGATATCACCCTTGTTCTTATATAGTAGGATCATCATACTCAATCTCCATTCTTCGGGGATCTTCTTCATCCTAAAAATGAGATTAAATAACCTAGTGAGCTACTCCAAGCCTTCCCTACCCATGCTCTTCCAAAATTCCATCGGGATCTCGTCTCGGTCGGTCGCTTTCTCCCTGCTCATCCTACGCATTGCCCCCTCAATCTCCTCGACTCTTATGCGCCTACAATACCCAAAGTCCGGATGACTCTCAGAGTGTTCTAAGTCACCTAGCTCAATGTTCCTACCCCCTCTTCGTTCAAGAATTTATGAAAGTAAGTTTGCCATCTTCGGCGAATAAGTGCCTCATCCAACAAAACTCTGTATTCCTCGTCATTGATGTACTTCACTTGGTCCAGGTCACTGGTCTTCGTTTCTCGCACCTTGGCTAGTGTTTACAACTTCTTATCTCCTCCTTTGCCTCCAAGTTCTTCATACAAGTGTTCAAACGCATCAGTCTTGGCCGTTGTAACCGCTAATTTTGCTTCGTTCTTAGCTATCTTATACTGCTCCCTATTTGACCTCTTTTGCTCCTCGTCCACGCTCTCCAACAGCTGCAGATATGCCGCTTTCTTGGCTTTCATTTTGCCTTAAACCTCAGTACTCCACCACCAATCCCCTCTACGGCTACCAGACAAGCATTTCGAAACCCCCAATACCTCCCTAGCAGCCTCTCTAATGCAATTAGCAGTCACGGTCCACATATCAATCTTATTTATTTAATTATCAAATACGATTTTTTTTTTCTTTTGTTATGATCATATATAACATATCAAACAAAAAAAGAATTTTTTTAAAATATTTTAGCAAAGTTACTCATGAATCAATTTGGACTAAAAATCAGTACAATTTTAGATAGGCTAAGATGGATCGGAATTTTTCAAAAATAAAAAATAGGTAAAGTAGAAAGAATATCTTGTCCTTGTGCCAAGAGACAATGTGGGTTTATTAACTTTTAAGCATATCCCCATGGCCGAGTTTATGGCAAGTGTTAATGCTTTGTTTCTAAGCTTTTCGCTTATTTTTCTCTAATTGATGAGACTCTCCTTAAAGGTATTTCGATATGTTAATTAATTAATTAATTAGTATGAAGATATATCTCCCTTCGTGCCCCATTTTGATTTGATTGGCTTTAACTGATTCTACTCCTAATTTAGAATAAGCTTTATTATTAGAATATGATTCTTGTTACTTCTTTAGGGAAATCCAAGATTCATTAATTCTTGTCCAATGTCTATATTATATTGAATTTCTCATCGATCGATTTGTGACAGCACAAGATATATTCAGAGTATAATGCTTATAATATAGCTAATAAATTAATTGTTTGAAACTTTGATTTGTTCTTTCTTAATTAAGAAATTCAACCTCTGATTACGTAAAAGTAGAAAAGAGATTAACTTTAATTTTTAAAAGAAAGGCTTTTCCCAATTGCACTACAGCACGAAGATAATATTCTTGCCCTTTTTTTTGTGTTGAATAAAGAAAAAGTAGTGCTAAGAAGTGGAAAACTATTATTATGGCAGCTGTTAGATAAAAAATAATTCTAAAAAACTTTGCTGCAAAGGTCATAACATGCAGACCAAAATCCTCTCGCACTTACACAAATAACCGACTAGATTTGCTGTTTATTTTTTTTAGTCGGTATACATTAATTATACACATTGTATGTATAGATTATGCATATATTATACATCTGCCGGCTATTTTAATTTAAGTGATTGGATGGGTGACTATTTAGATTAATGTTACTTTTTCTCGCGAGCATACATATATTATATATAGCTTACACATATATAATATATGTATCAGCTATTGTAATTTAAGTGATTGGGTGAGTGACTGTGAAGGTTATTTTTTCTTATCAAAATTTCCTCATGGGATAATTAAGAAGCAGATTTACCACAAAAGCATTAATTTGCAGCTTAGCTTTCGATGTGGTGATGTAGGCACAACAAAAATGACTAAACCATAGTGTTTCCAGACAGGCTTAAAGTTGTCTTAATTACAGGAAAATCTAAGGGGACATGAGGGGAAACTTAAAAGTTATAGAAATCTAACAGTTCATTTCTTGTAGCCTGCTTTTACTGCTTTAACATTTGTCAATGACTTTGCTTATCTTACGTCTGTAACAGTGGTGTATGAATTAGTTTGCGCGCACCTCACTTAATTTTAGAGATATATGTTATTTTCTATCAGCACAGATATCGGATAATTTTATCCATTAAAACTTAAAAAAATGAGAAAAGATCACCTAATATTTTGTCTTTTACCTGAGATTTTGCTGGAAATTATATCTTTTTGACTTAGTACACCCATAAAGGGTAACTTATTATAAGGCCCGTTAGCCAGTCCAATCCTAAACGCCACTATGGGTCTTGGAAGACACACTCTAAATCGTCTAGAGAATGACTATGGTTAGATATCTCTGCATTTTTTAGGGGTTTTAGGTTGTTAAAAAAGGGAAACTATCGAATGAGGATCCCGACGATCGATAATATGAGTTGCAGTTATTATAAATTCGCTTCCGCTATAGAGAAACTCGTAAGTCTTCTTAACTAGTATTTAAGATTATATACTTTAGATTTGAACCTGAAATCTCATGATACTCAATTCATTTTGTTGATCACTCGACTACATCCTCGAGAGTGAACACGTGGATAAGTGGATTTACATGTTATTTCAATGTAAAAAATCTGTCATAAAAAATAATAGAATTATGAACGCATGGATTGATAAACAAAATCTATTTACTCTCATTTCTCTCTGCTTAAAAGTTTATCACCTGTTGTCATGCATATCTGCCTCTTTCTTTCTTGGGTAACTGAAATAAAATGTCATAAAGAATAAAAGAGAAGATGAAGATTAAGTTTCAATTCAGTGATAATTATAAAACAATACTGAAAAAAGTTCCAAATATACAGTACCACAATGGCTAGTGAAAAAAAGTGGGCCGAAGATACATGTATACGTACTACTAAAATAAGAATAATCGACAGACAAATTTTATAGTTAAATAAAAAATTATGCTAATTTTATTTAGTGACGAAATTACAAAAAATTATCAAAAAATTCTATTAGTTACAATCGATTTACTGATAGATTGGCGATGAAATACATAGCTAATGTCCGTTTTTTTGTGACATTGCTAGCTAGTCAACTTCCTACCTACTCTTCCTTTATACGTGTCTTTATCGTTTTGGGCAAAAGGGAAAAAAATCAAACGATTAGATAATAACGAATTCTTTTGAAAACAAATCTCCCCACCCCAAAAAGAAAAATGTTGGAAGGGAAAAAGGAATTTAAAGAGAGAAAGAAGTGCTAATAAAGAGCTAGGACACTCGTCAAACTATGAATTTAACAAAGTCAGCAAATGGTTTATGTGGCAAATTAAGGTTCTTCAGTTTTAAAAGTAAATTATCTTTTTGACTAACTCCTCCTGAGGCGAAGCTAGGTTATTAGATGGTTCAATCGAACTCAGTCATGACTTTTGTTTAAATATTATATTTTATTAACAAATTTATTTAATATATATATATATAAATATTTAATTGCGAATTTCTTAATTAAGATGAACTACAGGTTCGTAATAAATTCAGAACTCATAAACTTTAAATTTCGATTCCGCTTTTAATTCTAAGTCCTTTCCATTTGAGGTTGCTGCTAATTAAGTAGATGTACTACCTAAGAATTTAAGTCTATTCCACTTATTTATCTTTTGTTCATCAAAATAATGATTACCATAATTTGGTGCCGGTTGACTCTAATTTGATCCGTTAATAATGGCAGTTAATTCACAGTGGAATAATGGCTTTGTACCGCAGACTCTATGTAAGACCCAAATGCTCCTTTAATTTGGTTGATATGTATAGTCAATTAGTCATCATAATATGTATAAGAAAAGATTTTATTAATTTTAGTTTCAAACTATTTTTA
The DNA here is from genome assembly GCA_002018475.1 of Nicotiana obtusifolia. NCBI lineage: Eukaryota > Viridiplantae > Streptophyta > Magnoliopsida > Solanales > Solanaceae > Nicotiana > Nicotiana obtusifolia. Next base: position 17,026 of record MCJB01036627.1, read on the forward strand.
GAATAACAAACAAACAAATTAAACAAGCGAAAATGATTATTAGTTAGGAAGATTAGGTTATGACTCATTTATCATAAATTGACCTGCCCATCTTTGACAGCAAATTAAACTTTAGGCTAATTATCAACCAAGTAATATGTATCTACGGATGACATTGTTTCTCTTTCTTTAGCTATATACTATGTTATTAAGGTTTGTGTAGCTTTTTGAGCTTGGATACAAGATATTTAAACAGTATAATTATTCGTCATCATATATTTCGACCAAATAAGAAAAAATATTTAACTGATGTACCAAAAGAGCTACGTACAACGAGATGAAATTATAGTACTCCTTTTTCAGTACACTAGTATTAGTACACGTGATTTGCGCTGTGTAATTTTGTGTCTACAAATAATGTATTTATAATATTCATGTAATTATAAATAATATCTATCGATCTTGTTAATAGAAAAGAACTATTAAAAATGGCGAGATTCAACCAAATAATGTTATAGTATACTAAAATATTACAAAATATTGTGTAATATTTTTCGAAATTAGTGTTTGGCCATAAAATTTGTAATTTTCACTTGAAGATAAATTTTGGATTTTTTTGAAAATTTGAAAAATCTCAAAAAGCTATTTTTCAAAAATTTTACTCATATCACTCACAAAACTTCAAACAACCCAAAATTATATTCATATCCAAACACAACTCTAATTTTCAAATATTATTTTCACTTGAAACTTTTATTTTACTTTTTTTTTAGAATTTTATAATTCTTATGTCCAAACGCCCACTACATAAAGCAAACACTAAAACTTGAATTTTCAGAAAGATAAAAATCAAACAAAAGAATAAAGTGCGTTTAGGCACATGATCCAGACTAAAGCAATATATATCGTAGGTAAACTTTTAATAAAACACAAAAAAGTTGAGAAGCATACCTCGAAGAGTTCTTGTTGTATGCGTCTTGAAGAGGGGTTCTTTTATAAATTAACACGATGGTGATTTTTATGAAAAGAGAAGGATGGACTTATACTTTAGGACATTGTAAATGACACAAATAAGGATTTGTATTTATATAAGTAAATATTAAGGGTTTTTACCTAGTTCAAATAAGAAATATTTAGTAGTCAAAATTTTAGTAATGCACTTTAAAAGTCCTAAGTATTAACAAAATTATTAAATGACACTTTTGTTCAATGTTAAATTAATTTTTAAAAAGTAAAAAAAGCGAACGACATTTCGTTTAGGGTCTTCATATATGTAATATACTATAGATATAGATATAGTAATTGATATAGTACGCGCGTTGCGCGTATACCATTATCTAAATGAGTAAAAAAAATTATATAAATATTTTATATAAAATTATGTTTGCGTTATAAAATAAATTTATGAGTCCTAAAAAGGGAGAATATTAATTTTATATAGGTAACTCAACAAGGGGAAGAACTGTCACATAGAAGTCCTCAATTATGGTTAATATATTGAAAAATAAAGAATCATTAGTGAATATACAAAACTAAACTATATTAATTTACCATGATTAAACGATAAATTAAAGTGAGAATATGTATTGATTAGTTATGATTTAATAATAATATTAAATATAAAGACATGTATCATAAATATAATGTGTCGTAATGTTGCAAATCATATTATTTTTATGTTTATTACCAAATGTATATAGATAGCTAAAAAAATGAAGTTGTTTTGTGTATATACATGAAATTGTTGCCTATTATATTTATGTAGTCACACCTCCTTTTTCCCGAGGGATAGGCGAGTTTTTCCAATTAAAGTGATATTATTCGAAATGAAATTATTTCTTTAATTAGAGTCGCTACTTAGGATAATTATTATGGTGACCCAAGTCACCAGTTTAGTTTAAAATCCCAAATCGAGGATATTGACTCTATTTATAGTCCGCGAACACAGAAGACCGAGTAAGAAATTCTGTTAACCCGGGAGAAGGTGTTAGGCACTCCCGGATTTCGTGGTTTTAGCACGGTCGCTCAACAGTTAATACTTGGCCTAATTATTTGATTTAATACATATTTAAAACCTATTGTGCATTTTAAAACTTTTTAACTGCTTTTAATAGAATTTTAATCGCTTTTTAAGATTTATGGAGTTTATCTGAATAACTCGCGATGTCGCGCACTTATTGTTTTTGAACACATTGCGAATCGCGCCACATGAGACGCACCCACGATTTACAATATGTTTATTTTTATTATCATTTGAAATTGTGGTCAAGTCACGTGAAATGCGCACTTGAATCGGGATTTACGTATCATTGACTATGCTACGGGAGCCGTACCCATAGTCATGATGATTTATTTAAACGCGCCTAAAGCAAACTACGATATTAGAGAATTACATGTTTTCAAATACTCGGTAATTTGCTGTGAGGGGGACTACCATTTATAGAAGTTCTTTGTGGGATTAATCTCGGATTATTGGCAGATTCATTTGCTCATTAAACTAGAAAGATAATAATTCTAAAACTTAGACTGCATCTTTGGTTACGCTGGAGCAGATCGGGTATGAGCATGCTTGGACCAATCGTGAGGCCCTTAATGCATTTGCCTGCCCAGTTCGCGAAGCAGAACTGGGTGTGAACTAGCTTGGGCCAAATGTGAAGCCCTCAACATTTGATAGCCCAAATAGACTGGGCATGAGCAGGGCATTAGTGGGCTCTGGATCAAAGCCCAAGCTCGCCCACATTTCTGTATACCACACTTGTGGTAAATCAACTGGGCCAGCTTGCCTTAGACCCAATTTAGCTCAAAATTAGGCAAAACACTAGTAAACATTGCAAATTTCAATAAAATCTATGACATGCACGATATTACATGCTTAAACACAATGACAAACAGAGAATTCAAAACTGCTGGAATGAAATTTAGTACATTATAGAGACAGTTCCTATCAAATACATCTTCCAAAATACACGCTGTTCATAATGTTGTTCACTTACTACAACAAGAATTCAATTCTGCTGGAATTAGACTTAGTACATTTCAGTAGCTATTCCTATCGAATACAACATCAAAACTAAAAAAATATTTATATGAATACACAATTGTATGCATCCCAGATTCCTCTTTCATTGCTTGAAACTGTCAACCAACAGATTGATGCTTTGCATGGACTCTCTCAATCTCCAAGTTTGATCAACCAGTGATCAAACCTAAGGATCGAGTGACTTTAGTTTAGACAACATCTCTCAAAACATGATGACCTAAATGGACAACTACTAAGTTAAATTCCAGATTAAAGGAGAAGGAGCTTTCACTCAAAAAAAATGACCAAGCTGGGACTGACCAAGCAATAAATCAGCAGATAGATTCTTTACAGCAGCAAGCGATTACAAGTGACGGTTTTATCTTGAGAAATAATTATCTTAACAGCACTATATAAACAGGAAGCAGCTGACAATTACAACTTATATTTCAACTCAACAGCCAGTTTCATAGAACATGCAACAGAACTTACAGAAGATATTACATAAATGTAGGCAGGTCATGAAGTTAACAGTTAATTCATCATTCACATATTTTGAAGAGGAATTACAGATGAAGCTGTTACATACCTAAAAGTAGGAATCAAATAGAAGAATTTGATTGGGTCGGAATCAGATTTGAAAGAAAAGATTTAGTAGCAAAGGCAGCGACAGACTTTAATAGAAAAATCAATTAGTTCCACATCTAGAATGCTACTCTTGATCTCAGAAACTGAAGCAGAATTTTTCGAAATTTCCACTCTTTTTTTTACCTTTTAGCTAAGTTGTATTTCTTTTCCAGATAGTTTTGTTTTGGGGTTCAGTGTGTATGTATATATCTTTCTGCTCTAGGAGCATGCCTATATATTGAAGGTTGGATTCGATAATCCAATAGGAAAAGGGAAATATTTTTAGCGCAAAATTCGGGCCTGACAGAAGAGAAGGAATATCTTGTAACTAACATGCCAGCTGCCCTGTTGGCAGTTGCACTTTTATTTTCGAGCCCTCTTCTTTTAGCTTTACTCTTAAGGACCCCATAAAGTTTAATTACCTTTTGAATATAATCCCCGACCCACCTAAGTGTTCACTTATGGCCTCGAGACTACCGGGCCTGCCTATCTATCAAGACAGGTCTCGATTTGACCTCGAAAACAGAAAGTGCAGGGCAATTTCGAACTTGAAAACAATGACTCTCGATACTCAAAATACAAATACCTAAGTAATCCTAATATGCAAACAAAACTGGTTATCTGTTAAAACCTATTATGCTTAAAAAAAACAGAACAAGAGAAGAAGGAGAAGATGACAGAAAGAAAACGAAAAACGAACAAATATTACCTAATGGAAATGAAGTAAGCATTCTGGTAGTTCATCGACCGATGGGTCCGAGAACTTTCTCAAAACGAACCGAAAGTAACATTAATCGATTTTTCTCGTTGAGAACAATCGATTAATGTGAGTTCCGGGTCGAATCGCTCTTTAAAACTCGAGAATCAACCATGACAGTTTTTAGGATTTTCAACTTCTTAGATTTAAAATCCGTGAAGTTATAGGAGTTTTTGGAGAGAATGATTTAGGGATTAGGGATAAGGAGACGAAGGAGGTCATGGGAGAGTGATTTGGGCTGGATTGGAGGTGGGCCGCCGCCATGAGGCAATTCTCGGCGGCGGCTTGTGAGATCGAGGGCGAGAGAGACGAAGGCGTCTCTAGGGTTTGATCGAGGGGAGCGAGACCAGGTTCGGACATATATATAAGATGGTGAGTGACAAGTTCCGCGCCATTTGATCGAGGGGCAATCAGTGATCGAGATTGAGCGTGACCAAAACGGTGTCGTTTTGATCACTGATAGGGCAGACCGGGTATAGGGAATGGGCTGGACTGGTAGCGAAGGGATCTTTAGGCTTAAACCATTTTAGCAATTTGGGCCCTTTTAATGAATAGCCTTCAGCCCGATTTAGCAGAACTAGCCTCTTTATTTCTTCCTTTAGTTTTTTGCAGACATGGCCATATTGCTTCCAATTACATTTATTTTTGCAACAAAGACCTAATTAGCACTTAAAATAATTATTTAAACTAATTGATTAAAGCTAACGTATACTTTTTGTGATTTTCATTTATCAATTGTGCAATTTGCATGTGATTAAATCCTAAAAATGCAAATAAAATTTAAAGTGTTATGCAATGAAGAGTTTGAAATTTTTGTGGTATTTTTCATGATTTTGAATTACTAAATATGCAAAAAAATAAAACTAAATGCAGACAACGAAATTTTTAAATTTCTACAAAAAATCAAAATCTATAAGGAAACTTATTTTTTCTAGATTTTGTAGGAATATTTCGTAGGAAAAAAATTACGTGTACACAGCTGCCCCTCTTTGCTCGAGACATGAAGAGTTTTCGGAAAAAGATAAAGTGAGCAATTACGAGCAATTTTTGCCCGTTTGACACTCCATGTGAAGCAATTGAAAAACATTTGACTGAAGCTTGCTTCCGAGGTTGCCTACGTATCCTTGGTTATAAAGGAATCAGGTCAGTGTAGTTCTGGAGGTTTTGGTAGCTGGGACTACAAAAAAGTTGTGATTTTACTGCTGTTGTCGCCTGCTGAACTCCTTATTTACACCAAAGTCAAAATGAAAAAGAAGCTAAACAAACTTATCAGCTATGAGTTACAAGATTCTTATCTATACGTCTTTCAACACTTGATCTTGAGTCTTGATTGATCCTTTATGCGGACTGAACCTTGATGCTCGCCAGCTGCAAGTGATGGTTCATTCTTCTACAGCTTCTTTTGATCAAAACTGGGATTATAAGGCTCGTGACTTTAATCATGTCTTGAAAATTCCACGTCTTTTATCTGCTTCTGCATTTTGGATTCACCTCTTTTCTTTTTCTTTCTTATTCTGGATTGAGACTTCTTCTTCTAGTCATCTCGAACCTGCAAATAAACGAGATTTTTTCTGCCCCAATTTTCACTAGGAAATATTTCATGAGTTATTTGTGACCAAACTCTATGCTACTTCATTATTGAAAGCAATAACGGTCGGGAATGGTGTACCCGAGGAAAAACCTGATTCATTGAGGACGATGTACTCTGATTGTTAAAATGGTGCCTCAATTAGGGAGTGGAAACCCTATGTTGGAAAAGAAGACTAAGGGGTGGGGACCCTATGTCCGAAATGAAATCAATTAGGGAACGGAGACCCTATGTTGGAAAAGAAGACTAGGGAGTGGAGACTCTATGTCCAAAATAAAATCAACTAGGAAATTGAGACCCTATGTTGGAAAAGAAGACGAGGGAGTGGAGACCCTATGTCTAAAAATAAAATCAACTAGGGAGTGGAGACACTATGTTGGAAAAGAAGACTAGGGAATTGAGACCCTATGTCTTCATAAAATCAACTAGGGAGTGGAGACCCTATGTTGGAAAAGAAACTAGAAAGTGGAGACTCTATGTATGAGATAAAATCAACTAGGGAGTGGAGACCTTATGTTAGAAAAGAAAATAGGGAGTGGAGACCCTATATTGGGAAAAAAACTAGGGAGTGGAGACCCTATGTCTAAGATAAAATCAACTAGGTAGTGGAGATCCTATGTTGGAAAATAGGCTAGGGAGTGGAGACCCTATGTCTAGACTAATATCAACTAGGGAGTGGAGACCCTATGCTGGAAAAGAGAGACTAGGGAGTGGAAACCCTATGTCTAAGATAAAATCAACTGGGGAGTAGAGACCCTATGTTGGAAAATGCAGTTAGGGATTGGAGACCCTATACTACCATGATTTTGAATTTCTTTCTCTTCTTTCTTTTCATTTTCATCATTTCATTTTTTTTATATATAAAAAATACAGGAAAGGATTTGGAGAAGACTTCCCTTTTAGAGTTGTTGCTATTGCAGAGCTGTTTCTAGTTCCCACGCAATTTCCTTTTGGTTGCACCTGCTTCTCGCAAGGTTGGCTTTGGGTTGCACCTGTTTCTGTTTTTTCAAACAAAAAATAATTTGTCAGTTTGAAACAGTGGTTGGTTTTGCGGCCTTGCGCGTTTCAATTACTTGATATTGGCCGAATCATTGATGACAGCTTCAAACTGCAATTAGTTGTTTCCTGGATATCAATTGTATTTCTGGCCCCGGAGAACCTTTGCTTTTCCAAAATTTATCATGACGGTCGGTCACGTGGGACTTACCCTTTTTCAGTCTTATCTCGCCTTTATGGGCATTCGATTTCTTTCTTCTAGTTTTAACTTCAGAGCACTTGGGCATATTGAGCTTTTCAACCTTACCAGGATGGTTAGTCATACGGGACTCAATCTTTCAACTTCACTTTCGCCCTTATAGGCACTTCAATTTGACTTCTTTCTTTCGAGAGTTTTGATTTCAAAGCATCAGCCACCATGGCCAATCGGGATTAACTTGATGCCCCTGATGAGGTTGGGCGCCTTTTTACACATTATCTTGTATCGAACGAGAACCCTGTGAATCAATCTTGCCATCCCTTCTTTGCCTTAGTTTTGGAAACAAAATTAGGCCGAAAGGGATTTAAAGAAAAACAAACAATAAATAGACAATGAATTTAGACACAAGGAATCCCTTCCGGGGAGGGAAATAAGTAGTTATCTGGAGTACATGCGAACTTCAATGAACATGACATGTCTCTGGGACTGGATGCTTGATCTGTGTAAACCGTCCGACTCTCAGTAATTTACCCCAGCTCTTGCCTCGAAACCGAGAAATCTTGCCTAGGACTGTGTGGATGCCAATGGCTATGAAGATCCTCTTTTCGATCACTAGTGCCCTTTGCGGGTTTTCACCAGCTGACCTCTCTCATTTCTCTTCTCACCATCGCCTTATAGTGCCCTTTGCGGATTTTCACTAATAAGACTCTCTCATTTTCATTTTCTCTACTTACTATCGCCCTTTGGGACCATGAGGATTTTAACCAATAAGACTCTCTCACTTTATTTCTCTAGTTTTAGTTGCATCAGATCCAAGTGATTGTATTCTCCGATTCTGTGAACATTCTCGTTGATTGATCGGAAGGGCTTGAAAAGGATTTAGATAAAAAGATTTGGATTGAATTACAGCTTTGGAACCTTTCATGCGAAACTGCCGTTGAACCATTGTAAAATCCTCCCCAGTTTCCACTTTTGGGGGAATGTGAATTTTTATTTGGTGTGACTGAACCCAAGAGAGAGGTTGCCTACGTATTCTTTCAGAATCAAGTCAAACGTAGTTCAAAGTACTTTGTTTTTTATTTACTTTTTTTTTTTTCTGTTTCTTCCTTCTTCTTTTTTCTTAATAATATTTTCAAGTTCCAAAGAGGGTAATCAAAGAAAAGATGACTGGCTCAAAGAGTTTGCAAAGGGTTGAAAATGTTTGGGTAGCGAGAATAAAAGCCTTCGTCATCCCAATCAGAGAATATTAATGTTGTGAAACGGGGGTCAAACATGGTTCTATTATCGTTCCAGGGGACTGCGGTAGGGTCCTTCATGGGACTTTGTGGTGCGCGGCTGATAACCAGGGGCTCAGTCAGCCTTGGTGAAATTACGGGCCCACGCACCACATAGGTCCCTTTTTGGCACGTACACTCTTGACACACTCAGCATGCCCTTCTCCTCCTCGAACTTCCTGGGAGTATTCAAGATGAGCGGTTCCTACCTCGGGGCCTTAAGAACATAAAGGACTTTGTTCTTAGAAGGTGTCTCCCCAGACTTTGCTTCAACAACTAGAGGAACCGGAATGATGTTCTCCTCAGTTTTGGCCTGCTTTGCCATTACTTTGGGCCTTGTCCCTGAATCGGCAATGGCAATGATGGCTTTTAACGCTGGATTGAACTCCTCGTCGTTGAAAATCATTCCAATGACCGGCCCATTATTAGTCACATTAGGATTGTTAGTCACATTAGGGATCTCTTCGTCCCTTAGCACAATTCTTTTCTCGTCTATCAAGTTTCCAATTTCCCTTTTGAGGATCCAACAGTCCTCTGTATCATGGCCTTCTACTCCCGAATGGTAAGCACACCTGGTACCGGCCCGGTATGATGGGGATACAGGGTTTTTCCTGATGGGGGGTACCGGTTGCATCAAACCCAGTTGGATCAACTTCTGGAGCAGGCTGGAGTAAGATTCACCAATGAGGGTAAAATTAGTTCTCTTGGGAGGTTCACGAGGGCGTTGATTATGTTGCTATGCATTTTTTGGTGGATGAGGATCATATGGAGCTGGGTAGGGATGGTTATTTCTGGGAAGTGGAGCTCCGCCTTGATTATACTGTTGCTGTGGACGGACATAAGGTTGGGCATTCTTCACCGCATAGTGGGCCGGTGCTATGGTATATGCAGCATCTTGGTGTGGATAATAATGCCGTGAGGTTTTGGGAGGCATGTAAGAGCGGTCAAATAATTGACGAGGCCCTTGTGATCCTGAAGTCATTATAGCTCCATCCTCCCTCTTTTTATGACTGGCAAGACTCCCTGAACTGTTTTGGATAGCTTGGGAGGTGGCTTTCAAAGTAGCTTGACTCAATACTCTGCTAGTTTTCAAACCGTTTTCCACCATTTCTCCAATTTTGATCGCCTCAGTAAATGGTTTGCCCATAGTGGATATCATATTTTGAAAATAATCGGCCTCTTGGGCATGCAATAAAATAATAACGTTTTTGCGTCATTTATAGGCAGTTTTACACTGATAGCCTGCTCGAGCCATCTGATAGCATATTCACGGAAACTCTCAGCGGTTTTCTTCTTCAGATTAGACAAGGAATTTCTGTCTGGAGCGATGTCCATATTATACTGGAATTGGCGAACAAAATCTCGGGCAAGATCGTCCTACACATGCCAGTGGTTAATTTCTTGATCTATGTACCTCTCTGAAGCAATTCCTGTCAAACTCTCTTCGAAATATGCCATTAACAACTATTCCTTCCCACCGGCCCCTCGCAGCTGATTGCAGTATCTTTTTAAATGAGCAATGGGGTCTCTGTGCCCATCATACTTCTCAAACTTTGGCATTTTGAAGCCGCTGGTAAGTGGACGTGGGAAAACATTTACAGGTCGAAGTATGAGACACTCTTTTGGCCGCTCAAGCCCTGCATGTTTTTCAAGCTTTATTCCAGACTTTTCATCTTCCGAGCCATTTCTTCTTGTTCGGGATTTTTTATTGCCCTTTCTGGCTCGATCGAGGATTCATATGGCGGTGGTTGGGCATATGAGTCTGGAGTAAAATGAGTTGCGTTCGGCTGAAATTGAGGGCCTTGAAAAGTGAATGTTGAAGGCTCAAAGCATGGCCTAGGCATGGTTAGTGGTGCCATGGTAAAGACCAGTGGTGCGGAAACCACCATTGATGGTGCTCCGGAGAATGGCGCCTAGGGGCGAACCGCAGAAGGCATACTAGCAAAAGATGATGTAGAGAGGTGCCCAAATGGGACAAAAGGATTTTCCATGGGGACGTTAGTGGTTCTGCCTGTCCTTGGGACTAGTTCGGGGAAACTGGGGATAGTGCTTTGCGTTCTCTACCGTTTGACCAGGCGTCCCACATTTCTAATATACGGAGCCGTAACATCTTGTTCTCCTTGGCAGTTGCCGTTTCCGGTTGTGAGATAGCCAGCTCGGGGCTATCTTCAGTGTTAACGATGTGGAGATTGCCTTCCGATGCCATTGGGACCTTTCCTTTTGATCTTGTAAAGTAGGGATGAGAAGCCAGATTTCCGACAAAACCAACCACCTTATAAGACCTATTAGAGTTATTGTACATAACACCCTTGTTAGTGTAAAACATTTAACAGACAGGAAATCACACATTGGGGATGTAATGCACCTGGACAGTTAAACGTTTCTAAAATGTTTTTGCCTTGACTGCATGTTTCATCCCGGCTTTCACTATCTCTTTTACTCTATAGCTCTTTTCTTTTATTCACTCTTCGCTCTCTCTTTTTTTTAGTCTTTATTTAGATAGGGCTATGATCGCATCCGATGGAGATTACCTACGTATCATGATACAACATGAATCTAACCATTAAGTAGTTCAGGAGGATATATGCGAAATTAAAGAAAAGAAAATTTTGGGTTGCCTCAATGATTCCATTTATAAAATCTTTTTGGCTTTTCTATTACAAGGACTCGGAGGTACTGATAACTAACAAAGAAAAAGTGACGCAGACTTGAAACCTAATAACAAGCAAACTTGGTACAAACGAAAGGACAAATAGACTCAAGAAAAGTAAAAATACAAGCTAGAAACAAAACCAAAAAATCAAGAATACATCAGAGCTTCAAATGCTATTTCGGGGGCCCGTGGGACATCAACAGATCTCGGCTGGGGCCTGCGTGTAATCTCTTCCTGGAGGAATTCTAGATCAACCATCACATGGTGAGCGAAGGACAGCACTGAAGTAAAAAACATGGACCTGGTCATATCCTCACATTCATGGCATTTCATGGCAGCGTAATCGGCTATTTCTTTGATTCTCATTCAAATGACACCCTTTTCTTAGAGCAAGTGTCCAATTTGCTGTGCATGGGCTTCCAGTACCTGCGTGGCTGTGTTGTTTTGTTCTTGCAGCTTCTGCATGCTTTCTTCTAATTTGCAAATCAGTGCATAACAATATTCTCTTTCCTTTTTGAAATCATTTGTCTGCCGAACCATTTCATTTTCAAGAGTGGCCAACTTTTCCTTCAAATATGTGATTCCCCTATCATACCTTTGTTTTAATTGGTAGGCTGATGTTGCTTGTTCTTCTGCAACTTTTGCCAACTTTGCTCAAGCCTTTGCCAAGTCTTCCTTGGCTTTGGCCAGGTCCGCCGCGTAGTCGTGCACTTTCCGCCTCAGATTGCTTATGATTTTTTCATCTTTCTCGCTTCTCATTGGCGTTTCGGCAGTTACTTTCATTTTCAGAATCTGAGCTCGGAGGGTTTCGTATTCCTGGGTCAATCTTTTCTTCTCTCCTTCATCCTCAACATCTTGCATTCCACTGTCAAATTTAATGGTTCTGATTTGATCCTCTAATTTGCTTATAGTAACCTGGTATTCTTTCTCTTTGGCCAACCAAGTCCACTGTTCTTGTGCCGCATTAAAAAATTCTTGAATATGGGGCCTTTTAGCCGGTCGTTCAGATTCGTCATTTGTCGCGACTCTCTTTTCATACCAAGTGACATAACCTAGTAAAACCTTGCCTTTGGACAAATCATGTACTTGGGTGTCTGCCCCTAAGTACTGGCATTCGCTCCAAATTTGACGGACCACATCTTCAGGAAATCGGGCATCAGAGCGGATTTCAACCACATAAGGACTGAGATCTTTATCTCTAGGGACCGTTTGGCATCTTCCAAGTTGTCTTAAAACCCGGTACGGAGCATAGGGCAGGATACTTCGGAGACCCATCAGAAAGAAATATGGACGAGTGGCGAGCATGTAAATAATTTCATCAAACGGAGCCAACCCAATGTCCCCTCTATTTGATCTGCAGTTATACAATGAAGGCGGGTGATCCAATCTTTGACCCCTTGTGGCAATTCGAACCCCGTCACTCGTGTACCAAATTCTTCAATGCAATTTTTTTCAGTACAACCACAATTCATGTATCTGGGACAGTGACAAAGGTGCTCGATCATCCACATTTATAGTAACAGATTGCATCCTTCGAAAAACCTGACTCTAACCTTACAAGAGTGAGGGCTCGGAATATGTCTGACACAATCATAGGAGTGAGGGTACTCTTGGCCTGGGTAGTCAAAACATGGACAACTTCGGCTATACGCAAATCAATATGCCCATCTTCTCTTGGAAACACCAGAAGGCCTAAACATGCCACCATGAAAGCAAAGTATCTATGCGTCTCCCATTTTGCCTGGTTCCCTTTACTACAGAGTCCATTTTCTGGGCTCTCAAATCCCCTTAGGTGCCCGTACCACTGGTATATGAAGTAAAAAGTGCAAACTACTGCTGCTAGCCCTTCTGCCTTTATTTTCCTACTTATTTATAGTAGGTCCAAAAACTTGTGAGGGGTAAAGGTTCTTGGAGATACTAGGTATTTATGTCTTAATCCTTCTATACTCCTAGCATAACCCGCCATTTCTTCCAGAGTGGGCGTAAGCTCAAAATCTGAGAAGTGTAGAACATTGTGAGTGGGGTCCCAGAATGATACTAGTGCCTCTATCAAATCACTTCTATCTTGGACCTTTAGTAACCCAATGAGTGCCCCCAGGTATTGATTACCTTGTCTTGTCCTTGTTTTCCCAAATCTTCCCACCACATGTGGAGTGCTAGAAGAATATGGTCCTTAACCTTTATCGGCAAGTTTTGAACAGTGCTCATTCTGCACATTTTTTTTAAAAAAATCAAGGTGGATCAGATTAAAACATGTGAATTTTAGTTCAAACTTTTTTTTATGTCATTTTGATTTTAAAAATGGATCACGGCTACTTTTGAAAATACGACCCTTCAGCACTTGGGACAGGAAGATTTAGGGTTGTGCTCGCAAAGTGGCCAAAACTTAGAAAAAGGACTCTAGGTGGCTACTTTTGCAAAAACGGCCTTCCGGTGCCACGTTAGGACATTTTGGCTATTTGGACAAAAACGGCATCACCCAATTTTATTTTATGACAAAAAGACACCATTTCATATGTTTCTTGCAAAAACGGGGCTGAACCTGATGAAGGTTGCCTATTTATCTCACATACGGTGAGAATCAAACCCGCGTAGTTCGGTCAGTTTTGACACAAACAAAAAAACATGACTTTCGAAAATATTGACTTATTTTGAAATGACTTTTCTTTTGCTCTTTTTTTTTCAAAATTTCGGTAGAGTTTCGGGATTTTGCAAAAACCTGAATTTTTCAGAACCGAGTGGGGTTTTCTCCCACATACCTCACTCTTGGTTTTTCTTGATTACTATTTTATTTTTATTATTTATTATGTTTTTTTGTTCTAAAAGCCAGTCAACATTCGAGCCAAAATAAATGCACAGGTAGCTCGTAAAATGCATCAGGATGGTCTTTTAATTTTGGGTACACCTGTTCTATACGGACCCAACCCCTGTATTGAATCCCCAAAGTCAAATGCACGTGATGCAAAAAAATGTTCGTACTAGGGATCCGGCATGAGGCTATGTTATTCTAGGTTTGAATCATGGGTGTGTTGTTTCTAGACCTGGCTTATCCGAGCGGACAACTCGAGCCGAGGGGAGCAACGTACCGGGAACCAAAAGGCCATCCGGCTGTAACTGATCTGATCTTCGTTCTAAATTATGGATATGACATTCTAACAGAAAAGAAGTCACGCCAGCGCGCGCTTCCCGGATGATTTAGAAGACTCTGAGAGAATAAGAGATTTCATAACAGTTTATATATACAGTTCAAAGAATATCAAAGCGGTAAAAGCGATATTTAGCACATTAGGCTCAAAAAACGTAAAAAATCAGATAACAATCAAAAATCAAGTATAACAGTTATTCCAAGCTCGAATTCTGAACCCTGAACCAGAGATTTTGGGTTCGGTCCCCAGCAGAGTCGTCAGAGCTGTCACACCTCCTTTTTCCCGATGGATAAGGGAGTTTTTCCAATTAAAGGGTCATTATTCGAAATAGGATTGTTTTTTAATTAGAATCGCCACTTGGGATAATTATGGTGTCCCAAGTCACCAGTTTAGTTTAAAATCCTAAATCGAGGATATTGACTCTATTTATGGTCCACGAATACAGAAGACTAGGTAAGGAATTCTGTTAACCCGGGAGAAGTTGTTAGCCATTCCCGGATTTCGTGGTTTTAGCACGGTCGCTCAACAATTAATACTTGGCCTAATTATCTGATTTAATACATATTTAAAATTTATTATGCATTTTTGAACTTTTTAACCGCTTTTAGTAGAATTTTAATCGCTTTTTAGGATTTAAGGAGTTTATCTGAATACGTATCGATGTCACGCACTTATTATTTTTGTATACATTGCGAATCGCGCCACGTGAGACGCACCCCCGATTTACAAGGTGCTTATTTTTATTATCATTTGAAGTTATGGTCAAGTCACGTGAAATGCGCACTTGAATTGAGATTTAAGTATCATTGACTATGCCACGGGAGCCGTATCCATAGTCATGATGATTTATTTAAACGCGCCTAAAGCGAACTACGATGTTAGAGAATTACATGTTTTCAAATACTCGGTAATTTGCTGTGAGGGGGACTACCATTTATAGAAGTTCTTTGTGGGATTAATCTAGGGTTCTTGGCAGATTCATTTGCTCATTAAACTAGAAAGATTATAATTCTAAAACTTAGACTGCATCTTTGGTTACACTGGACCATATCAGGTATGAGCATGCTTGGGCCAATCGCGAGGCCATTAATGTATTTGCCTGCCCAGTTCGCGAAGAACAACTGGGTGTGAACTAGCTTGAGCCAAATGTGAAGCCCTCAACGTTTGACAGCCCAAATAGACTGGGCATGAGCAGGGCATTAGTGGGCTCTGGATCAAAGCCCAAGCTCGCCCACATTTCTGTATACCACACTTGTGGTAAATCAACTGGGCCAGCTTGCCTTAGACCCAATTTAACTCAAAATTAGGCAAAACACTAGTAAACATTGCAAATTTCAACAAAATCTATGACATGCACGATATTACATGCTTAAGCACAATGACAAACAGAGAATTCAAAACTGCTGGAATGAAATTTAGTACATTATAGAGACAGTTCCTATCAAATACATCTTCCAAAATACACGCTGTTCATACTGTTGTTCACTTACTACAACAAGAATGCAATTCTTCCGGAATTAGACTTAGTACATTTCAGTAGCTATTCCTATCGAATACAGCATCAAAACTAAAAAAATAATTATATGAATACACAATTGTATGCATCCCGGATTCCTCTTTCACTGCTTGAAACTGTCAACCAACAGATTGTTGCTTTGCATGGACTCTCTCAATCTCCAAGTTTGATCAACCAGTGATCAAACATGAGGATCGAATGACTTTAGTTTAGGAAACTTCTCTGAAAACATGAGGACTTAACTGGACAGCTACTAAGTTAAACTCCAAATTAAAGGAGAAGGAGCTCTCACTCAAAAATAATGACCAAGCTGGGACTGACCAAGCAATAAATCAGCAGATAGATTCTTTACAACAGCAAGCGATTACAAGTGACAGTTTTATCTTGAGCAACAATTGTCTTAACAGCACTATATAAACATGAAGCAACTGGCAATTACAACTTATATTTCAACTCAACAGCCAGTTTCATAGAACATTGCAACAGAACACAGAAGATATTATAACACATAAATATAGGCAAGTCATGAAGTTAACAGTTAATTCATCATTCACATATATCGAAGAGGAATTACAGATGAAGTTGTTACATACCTAAAAGCAGGAATCAAATGGAGGGATGTGATAGGGTCGGAATCAGATTTGAAAGAAAAGATTCAGCAGCAAAGGCCGCGACAGACTTTAATAGAAAATCAATTAGTTCCACAGCTAGAATGCTACTCTTGATCCCAGAAACTGAAGCAGAATTTTTTCGAAATTTTCACTCTTTTTTTGACCTTTTAGCTAAGTTGTATTTTTTTCCAGATAGTTTTGTTTTGGGGTTGAGTGTGTCTTTATATATCTTTCTTCTCTAGGAGCATGTCTATATATTGAAGGTTGGATTCGAGAGTCCAATAGGAAAAGGGAAATATTTTCAGTGCAAAATTCGGGCCTGATAGAAGAGAAGGAATATTTTGTAACTAACTTGCTAGCTGCCCTGTTGGCAGTTACACTTTTCTTTTCGAGCCCTCTTCTTTTAGTTTTACTCTTAAGGAACCCCTAAAGTTTAATTATCTTTTAAATATAACCTCCGACCCACCTAAGTGTGCACTTATGGCCTCAGACTACCGGGCTTGCCTATCAACCAAGGCATGTCTCGATTTGACCTTGAAAACATAAAGTGCAAGGCAATTTCGAACATCAAAGCAATGACTCTCGACACTCAAAATGCAAATACCTAAGTCTAACATGCAAACAAAACTGGTTATTTGTTAAAATCTATTATGCTAAAAAAAATAGAACTAGAGAAGAAGGAGAAGAAAACAGAAAGAAAACAAATAACGAACAAATATTACCTAATCGAAATGAAGTAAGCTTTCTGGTAGTTCGTCGACCGATGGGTCCGAGTCGAATCGCACTCTGAAACTCGAGAATTGACAATGACAGATTTTAGGGTTTCCAACTTCTTAGATTTAAAATCCATGAAGTTATAGGAGTTTTTGGAGAGAATGGTTTAGGGATTAGGGATAAGGAGACGAAGGAGGCTATGGGAGAGTGATTTGGGGTGGATTGGAGGTGGGCCACCGCCATGAGGCGATTCTCGGCAGCGGCTTGTAAGATCGAGGACGAGAGTGACGAAGGTGTCTCTAGTGTTTGATCGAGGGGGGCGAGACCGAATTCGGACATATATATAGGATGGTGAGTGATGAGTTCAGCGCCGTTGGATCGAGGGGCTATCAACAATCGCGATTGAGCGTGACCAAAACAGTACCGTTTTGGTCACTGATGGGGGCGGCCGGGTACAGGGAATGGGCTGGACCGGTCGCGAAGGGATCTTTGGGCTTAAACCATTTCAGCAATTTGGGCCCTTTTAAATGAATAGCCTTCAGCCCAGTTTAGCAAAACTAACCTCTTTATTTCTTTCTTTAATTTTTGCAGACATGGCCACATTGCTTCCAATTACATTTATTTTTTCAACAAAGACCTAATTAACACTTAAACTAATTAATTAAACTAATTGATTAAAGCTAATGTATATTTTTGTGATTTTCATTTATCAATTAAGCAATTTTCATGTGATTAAATCCTAAAAATGCAAATAAAATTTAAAGTGCTATGCAATGAAGAGTTTGACATTTTTTGTGATATTTTTCATGATTTTAAAATACTAAATATGCACAAAAAATGCAACTAAATGCAGAGAACGAAATTTCTAAAATTTTATAAAAAATCAAAATCAATAAGGAAATTTATTTTTTGTAGATTTACTAAGAATATTTTATAGGACAAAAATTACATACTCACATATGTTATATATTTTATTTGTAATACATAGAGCTATTTGTCTTGTGCCGAGGATGATTTAGTTATATTACATTAATGATAAAATCATGATTACGACTATATTATTGCCTAAAATAAAAATAAAAAGTTATTTTATTGTAAAAGAACTTTGGGTAAGATCTTTTAGAGTTCATAGAATAATATGAAATAGTACTTCTTAAAATAAAGGGGATCGTTTCCTTATTTGAGGTAAAACATCAATTGAATTTAAACTCCTAACTATTAGGACCTAAATCAATAAGAAAAGATTTAATAGCTCAAATTTAGTTGATTTTTAAGTCCTAAATAATAATAAAAAATAATTTAAATTACTATTTTATCTATTGTAAAATCTATTTTTAAAGGGTTATAAAAGAAAAACGATATTTCGCCTAAGGACCTTCATGCTTTTAATATAATATAGATAAATATGCACTTCAAATATGTATTCCTAGATACATTATTACATTACAATTTACACATAAGGAAGATGGAAAGCTCAATTGAACCACTTTCTTTTTTATTTCTGATTTTCTTAATTTCCTTTACTTTTAGGTGAATCAAATCAATAAGTAACTGCTCAACTTCTTTGCCAACCAATAAGTTTTTCAACCAAAAAAGAGAAAGCCAATAAATTCTTCCCAATTACTCATCATGGAAAAAAAAAATGATAATATTTAGCTCTTATTCTATTTTATCACGTGTCAAATCAAATCACAACGTTTTCATATACAATAACAACAACAACAAATTCAGTATAATCCCACTCAACATTTCCATAGGTTAGATGAAAATAAGATGCAAAACATTTACCATTACAAGCTTTAATCAATAAAGTCAATGAAATGTGTCCAAAAGTCATGAAAGGGAGACTAGGGATTCTAGACTACTAGTATCTTATCATAAATGGGAGCATGCATCAAATTAAAATATAATCATCAATTAAGAAATAGACAAAATCCAACCTTATCACAAGACTTATGCCTTGAAATGGCGAGCCCTAGTTTATACTCAATATAACTTTAAGTTATAAACACTGACATAGGTAAGAATATTTTGCACTATCAGTAATGACATGTTAGTTATTATTTTGCATTACCTTCCTTTTTTCTTCTACTAATTTTTTTGTGTGAGTCTGCCGGGTAGGTTGGTTGGACACCTTTTTATTAAAGAGTATTTTATTTTTTAATATAGAATTTTTCGACTTGAATTTAAATTTAATTAAGTGCCAATAAAAATACCAAACCCCTGACTATGTGAAACCAAAAACAAAAAGGTTGGTTTGACGTAACTAATGCATCCTTAAAGGTTGCATCAGTCCATTTTATTCCCATTAATGTCTCATCAGTTGAAATTCACTACTGATTCAGCATAACCGCACTGAAAATTTTGATGATTTAGCTACTGTCCAAAGTCCAAAGTAAAGAAAAAACGTAATGCTAATGCGAACAGTAATAGGGATTCGGCGTCATTGTGATCATTGTCTCTTTTTCTGGGAACAATATTAGGAGAGAAAAAGGTTTTAAAAACATGGTCACTAGCTTCGATTTCATGTAGTCGATATTTTTGATTTAGTACTTCATCAAAATCCAGCAGTGTATACAAAATTTTATATAAGCAGTGTGATCACGCCTAACTATGCCTTCTATGAGGTCTAGCGGTCGTTGTAAATATAATCCGGTTTACAAGTTCGGAGTTGAATTCTACAGGAAATTAACCTACGTACTAATCACAACCATTAGTTTCGCAAGAATTCAAGTAATCAACCTTCAGAAATATTAAATAATAATTTTAGTGTTTATAAACTAAAAGCAAAATAATTAAAATGCAGTAATTTATAACTAACAACACAAATATTTTAAACAGGAATCTAGGGTTTTGATTTCTCCTATTGCCGGAATCTCCCCCGCTGCGTTTTCTTTAAATTCGCCCAAGTATTCTCTACCAATCGTGAGTACTTTCGGTGTCGTAGCTCTCTCTCGAGCAACTACTACAATATACTAGACGTATTCTCTCGAACTACGCTAGCTGGTACTAATTCACCACTCACTACGATCGCATTAAATTTTCGTTATCTCTACTCCCGCCTTTAAACCCTCCGTATTGATCTCTCAAATACGTTAGGAGTGGTGTTGTTCAACAACTACCTAAATGCGTACTCTCTCTCGAGCAGTACACACTAAATAGGCACAGTTGATTGAGAGCTTTTCAATCAACAACAAGAATAATATATTTGAACAAGTAGAGAAAAGCAAATGGAAAATTTATATTAAACGCAATGGAAAAATCATCCTTCAATAGGTTCCACTAAACCCTAGATGAGAATTTAGCTACTCATAATTGTTTGCACAAATACAGGACTATAATTCATAGCAATGGAAACTAGGAAGAAAGAGGAAAAAATGTGAAGTTGAATCCTTCTCCTTGCTCCAAGCGTGTTCTTGCCTCTCCAAAGTCTTCTCTGCCTTCAAAAAGTGGCTAACTCTCATATTTATATGGTTTAGGATTGAGATTGGGCGAATTTGGCTTCTCCTAATTTGGATTGGAAAAGCTGATTTTTCCTGCTCCGGTCCTGGTTTGGCAAAGCGAACCTCACTTCACTATCCAAGATTTTTCTCTTCAATTTTTCTTTTGCTAATTTTCTCCTATTTGATCCTTTTCCGCATAAGTTTGTTCCTACACATAAGAAACACGTAATGAGCATATTTCACTTCAAAAGCGGTGTGATCTCCCGTAACTCACACAAAAAATAATACATAAACACACTCAAAACATGCACTTTTCACCCTTTATCACACCCCCACACTTAAAATCTTGCTCGTTCTCGAGCAACTTAAAATTAAGCGCATAGGCAATAAGTGCCTTTCATAACATACTCAAGCATCACAACAATGACAATAGTTTGTATCAACACTTAGAACCCAGCATATGCACGCTTCATATCTTTCCTAAAATTTTAAAATCATACCAAGATCATTTAAAATATTCACGTGGCTCTTTCTAACATTCTCGCCTCAAAACTTGACTCTAATGCATTCCACACTATGACTCGCTCCTTGTGCCTACTCAAAAATCAAGGTCTCTACCAATCCTTTGTAAATCATGTACCCTCACCAACAAACCACAGAGAAAGTAGTCCACACAATCATTATAAGTTCAAGTATTTTTTAAGGACTCAAATATTAAAAGAATTCACTCACTGTCACAAAGAAACTCTTATGCCACCAAAGGTCGCACCAAAGGCTTGCACGTAGTATAAGTCTCTACTAATTTAAGCTCGCAAAGTCTAGGATCAAGTAGGACTTTATAGGTTGTAATGTAGGCTAAAGGACGGGTAGGATATATTTGAGAAAATAGTGACTAACCCTCCTAAGCACTTTAGTACACTATACTTCACTTCCAAACGCCTTCTTGTCATGACTAAGGGTGGCTATTGGTCCGGTTCTAACTGGACCAGACCGGTTAGGAACCGGATACCCGGCCCGGACCGGCCCGAACCGATTAGAACCGGACCAAATACGTGGGGGGAGCTTAGGGTCCGGTAGCGACACGGTTCTACACGTTAAGACCGGACGAACCGGATTAAATTTGGGCCGAAACCGGTTCGCAGCAGCAGCCTCCTCCTTTAATTTATAGCCGTTGGGCAACGGCTCTATTGATGAAATAGTCATTGGGCAACGGCCAAAAACGGCTATTTGCAGCCCATAACCACCCCATAACCT
>MCJB01036627.1:40180-58310 GCA_002018475.1 Nicotiana obtusifolia
TTATCTTGGAACCGAGCATGGGGGGGTAGCACATGACGCATCCTCGGGTATCCAAACTAAATATAACCCTACAACAGGAGGAATTCTTAGTTACGATAAACAAAGGGATAGAGAAAATATTGCTAAACTAGTTGCGGTAGAGGGTTTGCCTTATAGTTTTTCTTCCTCTACTGGTTTTGTTCGATATATCCAAGCTACATATAATCCTTCCTTTAAAGGTTTTCCAAGAACAACCGTAAAAAATGATATTATAAAATTTAAAAATGAATATAGAGATTATTTAAGATATTTATTTGATAACTTTGACACTAGAGTATGTCTTACAACTGATATGGGTCGTTCAACTAATAACTGCGATTATATTACTGTTACTGTTCATTGGATAGATCCTGATTGGGTCTTCCAAAAACATATAATTGCATATAAAGTAGTTGATGAACCCTACACGGAAAATTATATTTCCAAAATTGTTTCATCTATTTGTCGTGCTTATTGTTTGACTAATAAAGTTTTTAGTATTACAGTAGATAATGCTACGAACAACACAGAAGCACTTAGGAATTTAAGACCTATTTTAAACCCCCCTTTCGAGGAATTTTTTCATGTTAGATGTGCATGTCATATATACAACTTAGTAGTCAAGGATGGTCTTGACTTATTTAACAACATTATTGAAAAAGTTAAAGTAGCTATTGCCTTTATTTTTAGAAATAAAAATCAACAAAGAAAAAGAGAATGGGAAAGAAAATGTATAGAATTAGGAATGCCGATTAGGAGAGTTCCAAAAGAAGTTTCTACTAGGTGGAACACTCTATATGAAGCATTAACTGTTGCTTATGAATATAGAGAGCCTATTACTCAAATGTATAATAAATATTTTATAGATATTTACCACCTTAAGGAGGAAGATTGGAACCTTGTTGAACATCTCCTCCAGTTTTTAGAAAAATTTTATCATGCGACTTTAGAATTTTCTAGACAGTATTATCCAACTACTCCTACTATGTTATACTATATAGCCGGCACATCCGAATTATTAAAATTATATAGGCAATTCACTTCATATAAAATGGCTGTAGAGGCCATGATTGAAAAGTTTAAAAAATATTTTTTTCCAATTCCTCAACTTTTTTACATTGCTTCTATGTTGCATCCTGCATTTAAATTAAAGTTAACTGAACGACTTGTTCAGGAAATATATACAAATTTAGATATTACGCCTGTTGAAATTGCAACTAACAAGTACCCGAGTGTAGATGTTGCTCGAGGCAAAGTTTCTACTGATTTTCAGGCTATTTTCGCAAAGTACAGAGCTTGGGCAGAGAGTGCTACACCAACTGCACCGATACTTTCAACCAGTGAAAGTACTTCTCAAGCAAGCAAACGACATGCTGGGATGAGCAGCTTCGGAGGACTTGATCAGAGGCTGCTTTCAGAACAAGATGACTACGGGGAGGAATACAGCGAGTTCCAAGTGTACTTGATCCAGTATCCGAAGAAACTGATAAGTTTTGGAACTCACGATCTATTGGATTACTGGAAGAGTCAAGAAACACAATTTCCAATACTCTCAAAGATGGCCTGTGATATCTTGACAATTCAAGCGTCATCTGTTGCATCGGAGAGCGCTTTCAGCCAGGGAAGATTTCAGATTGGAGATCATCGACATTCACTGAGGGAAGAAGCAATGGAGACAGGAGTCCTATTCAGAGATTGGATCAGAGCAGAGCGAAGAAACTTTGGAATACCGGAGCTTTCACAGAAAAAGGGAGCATACATGGATCAAATATTGAGCGACGGAACAAGCGAAGAAGGGAATCAAACCAACGAGACGGAAGATGAAGAAGATCAAGAAGAAGACGACGACGAACCGGAACAACAACAACAACCTGTTCCAAAGGAAAAGCCTACAGCTATATTAAAAAAACTAGCGAGCATGTTTAAAAGAATGTAATTTTATACATCAAATTACATATTAATAAAATTGCTCAAAGTTCACATCACAACTCTTGTCTTGTGTTCTTATATTTTATAATTTTACTAACTTTGAATATATTTCAAGGTTTGATATTTGAATCTAATTATAAATTTTGAAACTAATTGAAACTTTGTAAGAATATTATTGTAACTTCTTTAATTCTAAGTTTTAACCTTTAACTTTAAAATTTGAATCTAATTATAAATTTTGAAACTAATTGAAACTTTGTAAGAATATTAGTGTAACTTCTTTAATTCTAAGTTTTAACTTTGAAACATACTTTTCATTTCAAATATATATTCAAAGTTAGTAATATTTAGTTGTTATATTTTCAAAAACTTATAATTTCCTTCTACTAGACTACTACAAAATTTATAATTTTACTAACTTTGAATATATTTCAAGGTTTGATATTTGAATCTAATTATAAATTTTGAAACTAATTCAAAGTTTGTACTTTGTAAGAATATTAGTGTAACTTCTTTAATTCTAAGTTTTAACTTTGAAACATATTTTTCATTTCAAATATATATTCAAAGTTAGTAATATTTAGTTGTTATATTTTCAAAAACTTATAATTTCCTTCTACTAAACTACTACAAATTTATAATTTTACTAACTTTGAATATATTTCAAGGTTTGAAATTTGAATCTAATTATAAATTTTGAAACTAATTGAAACTTTGTAAGAAATATTGTATAGTAACTTCTTTAATTCTAAAATTCAACTTTGAAACATATTTTTCAATTATTTATAAAGTTAAAAAAATGAGTCAAATGTTAATTATTAAAAAAAATAAAAAAAATAAAGAATAAAACCGGGTGACCGGCCGGACCGGACCGGATAAAACCGGTAGACCGGCCACCGGTACCGGTCACGATCCGGTCGGAATAATTTTAGCCGGTACGACAGGACCGGATACGACCGGTTAAATCCGGGTTTTGCCCAATAATTGTACCGGACCGGACCGTCTGCCATTCTTAGCCATGACCAATTCAATGTCTTGTCATAAAACCATACACATTTAGGCACTTCTTCATTAAGCACATCAATATATATATATATATATATATATATATATTTACTAGCGCAGACAAAAAAGTGAAGGTGCTATTCTTTTCTTTTCTTTTCAGTTATTTTTTTCACTCTCCTTAATTTGGTATTTTCGGCTAGTACCTTTTTTTATTTGTACACAAGTGCACCTTTTCGGCCTTTCTATGGTTCCACTCAAAAACTACCCAATCTCGTTCTTCACTCTTCTAGCTATTTAAGTGCTTTTGGAAGTCAATGTTCAACAAGATTTGATTAAGAACAAAAGGGATTCGGTTTGTAATGTGATTTCTAAAGAAAAGGTCTAGAAGCTCAAAAGGGGTGACTACGGATAATATCAACACTGGTAGGCAAATAAGCTAAATGGTCAATTAAAGAAAGCCTATATCACTTCCCAAACTTCCAAGACTTAATCATTTCGCTTTGACTCACACACGGAGCAAGTTCTAGACTAGCAAGGATGGCATAGAGTACACTAAAGTCTCACCCACAATGCACATGATTCACTTAGGACTGCCCAGACCTGACTCTCGAGTTAAAGCAACTAATACAGTCATCATAAAATTTTAGTACACGGGAACTAATCACAAAAGTCAAAAATAAGCCTCGGTGTCAAAAGAAAGCCATACATATTGTCAAGGCATGTAATTTTAGAGATCATGAATAAAGTACTTAATTAAAATGCTCCAAATACTCAAGCTTCTTCCAATTTCATTGTCAGTTCAATCAAAAAACAAAATAAAAGAGAAACAAAAAACAAAAATTTATATTTTTCTTTAGACTTTAGTCCCTCAAGAAAACTATCTAGGTAATCCATCGTCGGGAAATGTCCACAATTTTTTACAAAGTTCGAAAAAAATCTACCTAAAAATACCCGATTCAATAAAATGGCATCCTCGGGAAAGAACCACGATTTAAAAAAAATCCGGGATTAACCCACTAAAAGAACTATTATATTATACAATTACAATGGCCATAAGTGTGATCATGCAATTCAAAATGTATCACTAGCAATTAAGCACATGCCCACAATAATTAAAGTCTGACACCCCACCCCACTGAAGAATGTGCACTATCCTCAGTTGTGCAATATCACAAAAATACAAATAAGCAAGATCAAAAGTAGAGCTCAAAATCATTCGATCGTGGTGAGGACCAGTAGTGAACCTCGGTCATAGCGACTAGTCCTAGATCCTCTACAATAGTGCCATTAGGAACACTCAAATTAACTGTCTGGAGCCCCTCTACATCAGTCTATAACTTTATAGTTATTCCATGTTAATTAGCACAATTCAAAACAAGTAGGCAAGACAATACCTAAGTCGTGCATAAGTCGACCGCGGATGATACTTGTCTTAGAAAGATTGAAGTTCATAAGACACCCAACGGCCACCCCACACTTAAGAGATGTTCGTATTCCCAATAGAGGTAAATTAGCTACTTAGACTTCACAAAACCTCGGAATTTCATTCAAGCATTTCATCGAACACCTTAGCTTCCCAATTTACCTATGTTATAACCCTCCCAATTTGTGTGAGGTGGTGGGAATTGTAATTTTTTACCTCACTATGTTCATAAACAACCCAACAAAACGAGCCCCCAGTGCCCAAACAAAATTAACTCAAACCTAAAAAAGGAAGAACAAATAATAAAACTAAAAGCAAACCTAGGGAGGGGGAGATAAGGAGGACTGATATTAGGAAGAGGAAAGGGAGGACGACACAGAAGAGAGCTTACATGATAGGCCGCCTTGGGGTGAACAGTGGTGGCGTGATGGAGAGGGGAGGGGTCTGTGCATGTTTGTAGTTGAGTGAGATAGAGAAAGATAAAGGGTTTAAGAGAGATGATGCCTGTGTTTTCAGTTGTGTCCAGTCCCGGTCTCGGGAAGCCATGGGGATTTCACTCCCCACTTTATTTTCTTTTTCTCTCTTTTGGTCCCGGTCTCCCAAAGCCATGGGCACTTCGCTGCCCATTCTATTTTCTTTCTCTCTTCCGGTCCCGGTCTCGCTAAGTGAGACACACTTCGCTGCTCCCACAATTTTTCTCCTCAACATATTTGGTATCGATCTCGTGAAGCGAGCTTGGCTTTCTGCTGCCTTACATTTTTCTTTTTGACTAACTAACAACTAGAAAAAAAATAAGAAAATTGGGTTCCCACCCAACAAGCGCTTGATATAACATCTTGGAACCACGAAGTACAACAAAACCGTGGGTTACTTCTCAGGAAACACCTTATTTAACATCGCCTCATGACGTAGACTTTTTTTACTATATGTCGCTCACATATTAGGGTTCATTCAATTGTATCACATCTTTCTCTCCTTTTTCTTCACTCGTTCCAAGGCAGTGTTTTAGCCTTTGCCTATTCGTTCTAAACCTATTCATCCCATCCTCGGACTCAATTTCTGCAGCTCCATTTGAGAGGCACTACTCTGAATGGTCCCGACAATCTAGTTTCAGCTTACCCAAAAATAATTTCAATCTTGAGTTATATAGCAATACCACTTCTCCAGGTTTAAAATTTCGCTCAAGAATACTTTTGTCTTGCATCATCTTCATTCTCTCCTTATATAGCCTTGTGCTCTCTAAAGCATGGTAACAAAACTCATCAAGCTCGTGCAACTCTGTGACTCTACTTGTACTCGTAATTTCCATATCGAGATTCAGTTGCCTCAATGACCACAAAGCTCTATGCTCCAACTCCACGGGTAAGTGACACGCTTTCCCAAACACCAGTTTATATGGTGATATTGCAATTGGAGTTTTAAAAGCGGTATGATAGGCCCAGAATGCTTGATCTAACTTTCTCGCCCAATCCGTTCTCATAGCATTCATAGTCTTTGTCAACACACTCTTTATTTCTCTGTTCGACACCTCCACTTGCCCGCTTGTTTGTGGATGATATGGGATGGCAACCTTGTGGAGAACACCATATTTTTCTAACAACTTTGCGAAGGCTCGGTTTCAGAAGTGAGTGCCATCCATCACTGATTATTGTCCTTGGAGTTCCAAACCGGTTGAATATATTCTTTCTCAAACAACCAATGACTCCCTTTGCATCATTTGTAGGGAGTGCCATAGCTTTCACCCATTTTGATACATAATCCAGAGCTACAAGTATGTACTTGTTGCCATATAAGCTAACAAAAGACCCCATCAAATTGATTCCCCATACATCAAACACTTCTACCTGCTGAATTGGGTTCATGGGCATCTCATGTCCGCATGAAATATTCCCGGTCCGTTGGCATTCATCAAGACCTTTCACCCAGAAGTGTGCAGTTCTGAACAATGTCACTCAGTAGAAGCCTGACTCCAACACTTTCGGAGGCTGTCCTTACTCCTTCAAAATGGCCACCATATGGGAATGCGTGAAAAACATGCAAAATAGAAGATTGGTCTATATTAGGGATACATCTCCGGATCATGTTATCAACAAAAATCCTGAACAGATAAGGCTCATCCCAAAAGTACATGCAACAATCACGAAAGAACTTTTTCTTTTGTACAGAGCAAAGGTCATAGGGGACAATACCAGGTAGTTTGCAATGTATGAATATCATGTCCTTACGTCAAGGCTTGTGGCCAATAGTTGTTCATCTGGGAAAGTCTCCACAATATCTTCCACCTCAACCTTTTTCTCTACTCCTTCTGGCCTAGACAAGTTATTAGCCACTTGGTTTTCCATTCCCTTTCGGTCACGGATTTCCAAGTCAAATTCTTACAGAAGTAGCACCCACCAAATCAGGCGCGACTTTGACTCCTTCTTCTTAATTAGGCACCTGAGAGTAGCATGGTCAGTATAAACAATTATCTTCGAGCCTATCAGGTATGACCTAAATTTGTCAAATGTGAACACCACTGCTTAATCACCTTTTCGGTCACTATGTAATTTAGTTGGGCATCACTCAAGCTTCTACTTGCATAGTAGATTGGATGCATAAATTTATCTTTTAGCTGCCCAGGAACTACTCCCACAGCATAGTCGCTTGCATCACACATCATCTCAAAAGGTTGCTCCCAGTTAGGTGCCATTGATGACGTCCACAACACACCTCGATAAAAGATATGATACGGTCGTATGCAATATAATTACCCAACTATGAGTTGGGGCCGAATCCATAGAGTTATGAGGGGTGTTAGGAGTATATATTTGAAGTAAGCGAATGGACTACCTAAAATTGCACTTCCACAACAGAGTTTTGATTTCTACTTCTGATATTACTCTAATAATTGCAAGGGAAGGAAAATAGATTAGAGATGAATGTTTTTGGTGTTTTTCCAAATAGTTTAAAAGCCTAGGGATGTGACCATGACCTAGGTGTTTGCCTAATAGGTTAAATACGTTAATACTTGTTTTGTTGATCGGGGTGTATTATAGCTCTCAACTCTAAGCTACCCACTCAACACCTCGCGGTCAGAGAGTGATTTTGCTCAATTTGGCTTTCTCAAGTCCAAATGGGTATCAAACAAAATAGTTGATATGAGATCAAGCGGGATTTTTACTATCTCTATTTTGAACCCTTTTTACACTAATCAATCTCTCAATTAACCCAATTCCTTGTTAGCCAAGTTAATTTAGACTAGGTCTCTCTTTCTCAAGTAGAGACTAAGTCAAAAAGGCATGAATCAATGTTTGCAATCATTAATTCTAAAATTGAAGCATGAAATAGCTAAATAATTAATACCAAATCATAAACAAGCACTAAATTAAATAGCCATAAGGTTTACATACTAGGGTTGGGTCACAACCCTAGTAAGAATCTAGCTACTCATGATGGAAATTGCAAAAAATAAAGAAGAAAAGCTAATTAAACTCATAATGAAAGATTAAAATGATGAAATCTAATGTTTAAACACTAAAATAATCTAAAACTTCCTAAAATGGTAAAAAGAAACGCCTACAACAGCTTTCAACGTTCAAACTTGACCTAAATTTGTGAAACTCATCTATTTATACTAGGCCAAAAATTGCTGACAAAAATGCCTCTCAGGAGGTTTTGTGGCCGCACAATTCCATGTGCGGTCCCCAGATTTCTTCAATTGGCAGGAAGGAGGATTCTGCACAGCCGAACATTTCTGGACTGCGGGTACGAAGCAACTTCTGCGGCCGCACAACTCTTGTGCAGTCCACACTTCTAAAAGGCGTCAGAACTTGGTCTTCTACACATTCTCTGGACTTTAAAATATTTGTCAGTGCAGACCCTATTTTGCGGTCGGACAATTCATGTGTGGTCCGCACATTTGTCAAACTCCTATTAGGTTCTTTATTTTGGGTTGCAGTGCAGATGGAATTCTGCAGTCCGCAATTTCTTCTGCGGCCACAGAATTCCTTTTGCGGACCACACATCTCTGCTTCTGTGCCCTTCATTGCCTTGTGCTTCGGAACACTCCTTTTTGAGTCGGATTTCATCATGGGAGACCTTACTTCCAGCATTCCTGTAATTTGTACAATTTTATTTGTTTCGGGAACATAATTCAATACTTTCGGACTAAAACAAAAGCAAAATGGTGTTAATAAGCAGTCAAAATCCCCACTTATTAACTCCCCCAAATTTAAGTTTTTGCTTGTCCTTAAGCAAATAAATTAGTTCCCACCTCCTAAAGTTAAGGGTCATTTTAGCGAGCCAAAGGTGAGCCATTCACACATTAGTTGGGACCAACTATTACCCACATTACTCATGCATTATCAACAAGGCTTATAAGTTAAATATTCATGCACATATAGTTCTAATGTGACATTTAAGCTTCAAGAATTGACTTTACTCATCAAGGACTCTTGCTCTATCATGTAGGCCATGGTGGGCTCCAAACTCTTCCTCCTCTACTTTCCATTTGCCAAGCTCACTTTAAGAAGTTAGCACTCAATCTGAAGATTCATGCAAGGTTCACTCGTCTCTCACAAGAGAATGTCACAACTACGACTTCAAGTACCATAGGCTTGTCCCTTCATGTAGGTCGCCACTAATGTAAGCTCACTTAGTTTGAAATCAAATAAGACTTCTTTCGGGATGTAATGTAGGCTTTTGGGTTAGGGTAGGATACCGTATGGATAAGTGGTTACACCTTTCGTTAAGCGCTACATCTTTCATTTCTCAGCTCACACTTACCAATTCTTAGACGCACTTTCTTTTCATTGGGGACTAGAGAGACTTAACATCACTCTTTCTTGTTCATTTCATTCTTTTTCTCCCTTTTTGATTTCTCAATGCTTCGGATCATTACCTTCTTTTTGAATCCATTCAACCCTTCCACTTATTCACTTTTTGCATTTTTTTTTGTTCTTTTCTTTTCTTGCCTTCTTTTCTCATAGAGATCATTTATTTTCTCTTTTTGTGCCTTGATACCTTTTTTCAATTCCTCATCTCTCATCCCAAACTTACATTTTAAGCCATTTGTTTCACAAGAGTGTTAAGGAAAGTCCAGGTGCCAAGAGAAGGTCACAAAAAAACGTGTAAAAGCTTGTAACATGGTTATCAAATGAGAAAGGCTAGAGGCTCAAAGAGGTTGAATGGGGTAATGACATTGGTTGGCAATAGAAAACTCAAACGGGCCAAAGAGAGCCAACAATCACTTCACAAACCAAGTAAAACTTAGGATTTCTCCTTGAAACACATTCAGGGCAAGTTCTAGACCCTTCGCACGGATACTTGGACTAGCAACAATTCATCTCACCCCTCATGCAACTAGACTGTAAAAGAGGGTAGAGTCGAGAGCCTACAACGACCACATTCAAGTATAAAGATCATGGTCCAATAAAACAACTCGATGATTACAAAAGTCAACATTAAAGTCACAAAGTCACTAACTAGAGCTATTTCTTTTGAAAACTTTGTCTCTAACCATAAGCACGTAGTTAAGTGTGTTGGTGCCAAATGAAGCATGGTTGACTCTTTGAGCATGAATTAATTAGGTCTTTTTTTACTACTACTATTATTACCTAAACACAAAAACAAACTCATTCCCTTAAGAAGGTTGTCACGCAATCCATCGTTGGGACGAGTCACCCGGTTCACACAACAACTACCTTTGGGAAGAACCGTGGCGTTAAAAAAACCAAAGGCTTATTATCTACTAAACTATAAAAAGAAGCTACTAAACAAAACAAGAATTAATACGCTACTAAAACATAAACAGAAGCTAATAAGAAAAAATAAAGATAAAGAAGCTAATGAGAAAAACTACTAAAGATAGAATAAATATACATAGTGAGAGAGAGGGAAGATATATACATACAAATAAGAAAAGGGATAATATCATCATATTATTACAGGCCAAATGTATCAAAGTACCAAATGTGTCAAATAAACTCCACCCTCATCCCACCCTCCCCCCTCCTGAATAAAAATAAGCATTATCCCTAATGCTTAGCAAAATAAGAGTAAAAGAGGGAAAATGTGAAAAAAACTCCCTATGGATCCTTGGACATCTCTGTGTCCCCAGCAATGTCATCGCCCTCAGGATCAACCAACTGAATCTCATCATCCTCAACTCTAGGTGTGGCTGGATTGGCAAATATCTGACGCAGTGCCTCAACAGTGTCAGCGGCAAGGTCTAGCTCGTCGGACTGGCTAGTTGGTGCCACCGGTGCAGATAGTACTGAAGGATCTGGGGAAAAATGGTGTGGGTCAAGCAACATATCATAGGGGAGATCTCCAGCTGTAGCAATTCTGGTCACCTCTCTCCGGATCTTGTCCACTGACTTCTTGCTAGCACTTCCTCATCTTATTACTTCCTTTCCCAGCTCTTCAGTCACCGGCCTGTACTGTACCAAGGTGTCCATGATAGTTTTGATCCTCCAAAACCTTCTTCAATGTCTCCTCAATGTCAGAAGGAACTTGTGATGCCTGTGAGGTAGACTGCGCTGCAACAGTACTGGACAAGTCAGACAACTTTACAGTAGTTGTCTGCATCTAGTTGTTAAGACTTGCTAATGTCTAGGAGACTCGCAGTCCAGATAGTGGGTGAGTAGGAATGGGCACTAGCTTCAAAGCCGAGGTGGAAGCTGTGGCAGGAGCTGCAGTAGGGGTTGTGGATGATGGCGGAGGCATAGCTGCGGCATTGGAGGAAGGCTCAGCCGAAGTGGAGAACATCAACTATCTCAGGAGCTACCACTGCTGGCTCATCAGACTGGCCTGTGGCGGTAGAGGCTGAACTTTCTTCTTCAGGTTGCTCGCATCTATCAGTGAATACCAAGTAAAAGGCTTCTTCGGCTTCCCCTTTGTGTCATAATCCCTCGGCTCTACCTTTGCATCGGTGAGATATTCTGTAATAGTGTTGGGATAAGGGTCGGACGAGTCATCTTGCTGAGCGATCACTAAGATGTTGGTCGTCATCACGACACCTACACTGATTAGGTACCTGGCCATAATAGGAGCCACAAGAACTACCCTAGGAATCATAAGGTGAGTCTCATTCTGGCATGGATCCAACCTGCTGCATACAAAGGTTTGCCACCCCTTCGTTTCAAACTCAACATGCTCCAGTGGATGGGAATCCCAGCAGCAATCCATGGTGGTGCTGGCCCTAGTGGTGCTAGAATCTCGATTAACCAAGGTCGGACCTCGTCTCTCATTGCACACTTCTCCAAACACTCTTTCGGTTCAAATATCCTCGAAGCCCAAGTATGTGTTGAGTGTATGCTGATCAAACCTCACCATGAGGTGACATACTTTGGTTACCTTCATCCCCTTTTTTATATGGGCCATATTGGCATAGAATTCACGGACTAGTTACTCTTTGGCATCCAATATGCTCTGGCTGAACCACATCCACCCCCTGCATTCCTTAAACTGTTTCAAAACGGCTGGGTTGTACCTCTCCAAATCTGCTAACAGGAACTGTCACTCAAGAATTAGCAACCTCGCTGGCCACCACACACGAAAGTTGGTGAAGGCAGCCAGGCTGACAAAGCAATCCTCCCAAACTTATTTCTTCTTTGATCTTTCAAGGTGCAGCAGCTGTAGCATCTCCCTCTCTGCCATCATCGGGGATATCATGAAATGGCGCATCCTGTGCCTCAGGGATTGGTGTAGCTGATGGCTCAAAAGTCTGACTAGTACTCTCTGATCCCTCGATAGTACTATGAGATGAGGACGGCTCGTCCCTGAGTTGGTATCTCCCTTGCGACCATAACTGTACGACCAGCTGCTCCTGAATAGAGTTTAAGTTGACCTCTAATATTTATCTAGATGAGACATATGAGCTCGTCTCGGAGAGATCTACACCTCTCCCTCTACCGGCTGTTGTTTTCTTCCTTATTGTTTTTGGTAGGCCAAGGGTTAAGGCGCTCTTGCCTCGACCCCGAGAAGGTTCACCTCTCCCTTGTAATGCGTTGCCTCATCCTCTAAATCAAACCATTCTCTGTATCAAGAAAAGGCGATTATTAGTTGCAATTCAACATACACAAGAGACATACAAGTAAAGGATAACCAGAGTACACAGTGCAAGTGTTCAGTTAGATCATGCTTGCAGGGAACAAGATCTGCGGTCCGCACAATTTGTCTTGTGGCCACAGGTAGGGAATTGCGGACCGCACATTTTTGTTGTGCGGCCACAAAAGTGAAGTGCAAACCGCACAATTTCGCTTGCGGCCGCAGCTCTAAAACCCAAAAAATGCCAACTCTCTGATGACAGAGAATTGGCTAATGTGCGGCCGTAATAGGATTTCTGCGGTCTGGAAAAGTTAACTTGCGGCCGCACATTGGAGTCTCAAGGTAGGGACTCTCTGATGACAGTAAAAGTGATGTTCCGCAGCCACGATAAAAATTTTGCGGTCCGCACATTTTAACTTGCGGCCGCAGATTCCTTCTTCACTAAGTTTCCCTAAAATCAATATTTGCGGACTGCACAAATTCAAGCGCGGCCGCAGATGTCAAGAGTGACGCACAGATCAAAATTTTCCACTTAGGTTTTTCAATTTCTTGCATAATTTGACATGGCAACATTATAAAAACTTGAAATTACCCTAACCTAGTCTCCATAGAGCATATATCAAGCTAACCCATTACAGATTTACCCCCACTGGACACACAATTGAACTTGAATAACAAATGCCCTAAAAAGAACTAAAAATCTACAAATTAAACTAACTAAGAAGATTAATGCGAAATTTAAAGCATACCAGATAGGGTGTGTGTAATGAGTGACTGATCATAGTTGTTGTGTTTGTTGGACAAATAAAATCATCAAGAAATTTCAATAGAGCACTACTTTTTTTTTTTTGATAGTGAAAAAAAACATTACAATGGCCATGTTCCTTTATTTATACTACTTGTTTGTTAAGGGAAAGAAGGGCGAGTGCGGCTGCACATTTTCATGTGTGGTCCGCACTCTGTTACCTGAAGACCTCATCGCAGCATTTCACCTGCGGTCCACACAATTTCACGTACGGCCGCAGATTTTCAGTGCGGTCGCAGATCAACCTCCTCTTTGACAGGCTAAAACTTCAGAGAGTTGGTATTTTCAACATCTCATTTGTGAGGTCCGCAAGCTAATTGTGAGGCTGCACTACTCTTTTGCTTCAGCAACCAAAAATGTGTGGTCCGCACAAATCAACTGCGATCCGCAATTCTTAAAACACTTAGCCAAATTTTTTGTCCGCATTTCCTATAAGTCACACTTAGCCCTATAGCACACTTCAAATCAAGTTAGAACAAAAATAACACCTAACTACAAAAGAAGAAAAAAGAAGAAGCATGGGTTGCCTCCCAAGAAGCACTTGATTTAACGTCGCGGCACGATGCAGAATACCCTCAAGTGAAATGAATGACCGCCACGAATGGCTATGTCCAAATTTATTCAAGTATTGCTTCACCCGGTGACCATTGACTCGGAATACTTCATTGTTTTTGTTCTTCAAGTCTAATGCACCATAAGGAGTCACACCCACAATTTCAAAAGGACCACTCCATTCAGATTTTAGCTTCCCGAGAAACATCCTCAACCTTGAATTGAACAATACAAGATCACCCACCTTGAACTCTTTGTTACAAATATATTGGTCATGAAGATATTTCACCTTTTCCTTGTACCAGGACGAACTTGCATAAGCATGATAGTGGAACTCATCCAATTCATTCAAGTGTGCCACCCTCAAGTTAGTGGCTACATCCCAGTTAAGATTCAACTTCTTTAGAGCCCACATGGCCTTGTGCTATAGTTCCACCGGAAGATGACAAGCTTTTCAAACACCAATCGGTATGGCAACATTCCAATAGGTGTTTTGTAAGCCGTCCGATAAGCCCACAATGCATCATCAAGCTTCTCAGATCAATCCGTCCAATTAGCATTCACTGTTTTGGACAATATATTCTTTGTCTCCCGGTTGGAGACTTCCACTTGCCCACTAGCCTGTGGGTGATAAGGATTCATGACTTTATGAGTAACACCATACTTGCTAAGCAAAGTGTCGAAAGCCTTGTTGCAAAAATGTGACTCACTATCGCTTATAATTGCACATGGAGTACCAAACCTTGTGAAAATAGTCTTCTTCAAGAAAGCCACCATACTTCTCACCTCATTGTTGGGTAAAGGAACGGTCTCAACCCATTTGGGCATATAATCAACCACGACCAAGATGTAGGTGTTTCCGCAAGAACTCACAAAAGGGACCATGAAGTCAATACCCCACACATCGAAAATATCAATCTCCAAAATAGTTGTGAGAGGCATTTCATTCTTCTTTGAGATTCCACCAGGCCGTTGACATTCATCATATCTTTTCACTAACTTACTTGCATCCTTGTAAAGAGTGGGCCAATAGAAGCCACAACTAAGCACTTTGGTCACCGTTCTTGCTCTACCATGATGACCACCATAAGGTGAAGAATGACAAGCCCCAAGAATTTCACGTTGTTCTTCCTTCGGTACACATCTTCTAATTACCCCATCCGTATAAATCTGAAACAGGTATGGTTCATCCCAATAATAATCTTGATAATCCCGTTTGAATTTCTTCCTTTGATTTGAAAAGAACTCATTTGGAATGATTCCACACACAAGAAAATCTGCTAGATTCGCGAACTATGGTACCTCTTTCATTGAAATTGCCAAGAGTTGCTCATCGGGGAAGGAGTCATTGATTTCAAGGCCATCATGCAGCCTCCCCTCCTCCTCCAAACAAGACAAGTGGTCCGCCACTTGGTTTTCACAACCTTTTCTATCTTGGATGTCAATGTCAAACTCTTGCAACAAGAGCACCCATCTCATCAACCGATCTTTGGAATCTTTCATGCTCATAAGATAATGAAGTGTTGCATGATCCGTGTGGACAATGACCTTTGCACCCATCAAGTGTGGGGGAACTTCTCGATTGCAAACACAATGGCAAGGAGAACATTCTCCGTAACGGTATATTTGACTTAGGTACTATTCATGGTCTTACTAGTATAGTAGACCGAATGAAAATTCTTTTTGATGCGTTTCCCCAAAATAGCCCCAACCGCTACGTCACTTGCATCACACATGAGTTCAAAAGGGACACTCCAATTTGGAGCAGTGATGATGGGAGTAGTTGTCAACTTGAATTTCAACAATTCAAAAGATCTCATGCAATCATCATTGAAGTTGAACTTAGCATTCTTCTCATGAAGCTTGCACAACGTATTCACCACCTTAGAGAAATCTTTGATGAAGCGCCGCTAAAAACCCATGTGGCCTAAGAAACTCCGCACACCCTTCACCGACGTTGGAGGTGAAAGTTTAGAAATCACCTCAATCTTTGCCTTGTCAACTTCAATTCCATTCTTTGAGATTTGTGGCCAAGGAC
Organism: Nicotiana obtusifolia; assembly: GCA_002018475.1. Classification (NCBI taxonomy): domain Eukaryota; kingdom Viridiplantae; phylum Streptophyta; class Magnoliopsida; order Solanales; family Solanaceae; genus Nicotiana; species Nicotiana obtusifolia. The sequence continues at coordinate 55,979 of MCJB01036627.1, forward strand.
AATGCCTTCCTCGAGATGAAATGACATTTCTCCTAATTAAGTACCAAATTTGTTTCTTCACATCTAGCCAGCACTTTATCCAAATTTGCAAGACAATCATCAAAAGAATCTGTAACCACCGAGAAGTCATCCATTAAAACTTCAAGGTAGTCCTCCACCATGTCCGTGAATATAGCCATCATACACCTTTGAAAAGTCGTCGGTGCATTACACAAACCAAATGGCATCTGCTTGAAGGCGAAAGTACCATAACATGTAAAGGTTGTTTTCTCTTGATCTTCTAGAGCAATAAGAATTTGGTTGTCGCCCGAATACCCATCAAGAAAGCAATAGAAAGCACGGCCGCCAATATATCGAGCATTGATCTAAGAAAGAAAGTGGAAAATGATCCTTCCTTGTGACTTTGTTGAGCTTGCGATAGTCCATACACACCCTCCATCCAGTCACCGTTCTTGTAGGAATCAACTTTCTCATTCTTGTCATTGGTGATCATTGTCATTCCCCCTTTCTTTGGGACACATTGAACCGGAGAAGTCCACGAACTATCGTAGATGGGGTAGACAACCTCGCAATCTAACCACTTGATAATCTCCTTCTTGACAACTTTTTGCATAGCTTCATTGGGTCTCCTTTTATGTTCAATAGATGGTTTGGCGCCATCCTCCAACTTGATCTTATGCATGCAAAAGGCGGGGCTTATCCTTCGAATACCCGCCAATGCCCACCCCAATAGCCTTCTTCCTCTTTTGTAGCACCGCCAATGTGGAATCTACCTGCACGTTAGTCAAACAAGAGAAAATAATAACCGGTAAAGTAGAACAAGGGCCAAGAAATTCATACCAAAGATGTGGATGCAATGGATTCAACTCCAAGGTAGGAGACTCTCCAATAGAAGGCTTTGTAGGAGGAGTTGTCCTATTTTCAAGAACCAAAGATAATTTTCGGGGTGCATAGTTGTACGACCCCATTCCTTGCAAAGAGTTCACACATTCCATGAAGCCATCCATCTCGTCATCATCAAAGTTGAGCAAAACAGCCTCCAACATATCACTAATATTGATTATAGAACTTGTTTCATCAATAATAATATTTGTCACCAAGTCCACAAAAGAACACACCTCTTGCTGTTTGGTTGCCGCATAGACTTGCACACATGGAATACCACTTTTTCATCACCGACCCGGAATGTAAGTTAACCGGATTCAACATCTCAAAGAGCCTTCCCCGTAGCAAGGAAAGGTCTCCTAAGAATAATTGGCACTTCATAATCAACCTCACAATCTAGAATGACAAAATCCGCCGGAAGAATGAATTTATCAACACGAACCAAGATGTTTTCAATCACTCCCAAGGGCCTCTTCATAGTACGATCAGCCATTTGCAATCTCATAGAGATGGGTCTTGGTTGCCCAATTCCCAAAGTCTTGAAAACCAAATAGGGCATCAAATCGATACTTGCCCCAAGATTACAAAGAACTTTAGCAAACTAGGCACTTCCAATTGTACAAGGAATCGTGAAAGCACCAGGATCCTCCAACTTAGAATGCATTGGATGCACAATTGTACTCACTTGATGAGTGACTTTGATAGTTTCAAAATTCATTGACAGCTTCTTTGTCACAAGATCCTTCATAAACTTGGCATAACCGGGCATTTGTTCCAAAGCTTCAACTAATGGCACATTGATTTAGGGACTTTTCATCATTTGAATGAACTTCTTAAATTGATTCTCACCATTTTGCTTGGCAAGTCTTTGAGGGTATGGAGGTGGAGGCTTAGGCAATGGTGCCTTCGCCTTTTGCACTACCGGCTCCGGTATGTCAATAATGTGTTCTCTAGACGGGTTAACCTCCTCTTGAGTCTCTTCCACACTATCATCAATATCAATCCAAACTTCATTATTAGGTTGCACCACATTGATCGGGATCTCTCTTCTTGCACCACTTGAGGTTGGTGCATTCCCTCCTCTTCCACTTTTTATAGTAAGCCATGGCAGGCACCATGTTGTTTTCACCCTTTGGGTTTACTACCGTGTCACTTGGTAGTGCCCCATTAGGACGAGAATTTAGAGCATGAGAGATTTGCCCAATTTGAACATCTAAGTTGCGGATTGATGTGCTGTGTGAGGCAAGTTGGGCATCCGAATCGACATTCTTTTCCATCATTTGCTTTAACATATTTTCAATACGCCCCATCTCGTTGTTTGAAGAACTTGAACCATGGGAAGGATAAGGAGGCAGGTTTCTCGGTTGCTGATACATCAAGGGCCTTTGAAAACCCGACCGCCGGTTGCCTTGATTGTTGTTCCATCCGCCTTGATTGTCCCCCCCCC
>MCJB01036627.1:67543-101691 GCA_002018475.1 Nicotiana obtusifolia
TTTTTTTTTTTTTTTTTTTTTTTTTTTTTTTTTTTTTTTTTGCTTTTGTTTTCTTGTTTTATCTAATTAATTATAGCAAAGAAAGAAAAAGAAAATTTGCTTTAGAAAAACAAAGAATTCTTCCAGGACTGCAAAATCCACAGATCTTTTTCTTGCTAATTGTGTTATCCATCACAGTTTCACGGCGTCTATAATATTAATATCATGGTTTTATAATTAAATTTTTTTTATTGTATTTAAATAGTTGCACACTTATATGATGGGATTGATAGTAACTTTACGTCAAGAAAAGTTAAGCACCCACGAAACTAAAATCCTGGATCCGCCACTGCGCACCACCACCTGATCAACTGGTATACATTGATGATTTCTCCCACAGAGGCTGAGATGATATGATGGGATGCCCTCAGAGGCTTTATGGTGTTATGTACTCATATACCAATGCATGGTATGACATTTACATGCATATGCATGACATTATAAATGTTTCACGATTCACAGGGATATTCAGACTTACACGTTGAGTTCTTTACACCGTGTTTCTTTCATGCCTTACATACTCGGTATTGATGTCCCTTTTGCCTGGGGACGCTGCGTTTCATGCCCGTAGGTCCCGATAGACATATTGACAGTCCTCCTAGTAGGCTATCAGCTCAGTGGAAGGTGTTGGTGCACTCCACTTGCTCCGGAGTTACCTATTTGGTCAGTATGATTTGGACATGTATTGATTGGTATGGCGGGGCCCTGTTCGAACCTTTATGACATTTATGTACTCTTAGAAGCTTGTAGATAGATGTCATGTATATGGATACTTGTATGGCTTTATCGGTCTATGTTTTGAGTGTACAAATGATCATGTTGTCCTTATAGGCCCGTATGTCACGTGTATAAGTTTCTATATCATGTTGGGTCGTCCTATGTCTAGTATTCCCTTATGTTTTAGTTATCTCATGATGGCCCTGCTGGCCCATTTACCTATGATGGTGTGATAAGAAAGATATGTTATGTTGGTACTCGGTTGAGTAAGGCACCGGGTGCCCGTCGCGGTCCTCCGATTTGGATCGTGACATAAACCCTCCGTATTGATCTCTCAAATACGTTAGGAGTGGTGTTGTTCAACAACTACCTAAATGCGTACTCTCTCTCGAGCAGTACACACTAAATAGACACAGTTAATTGAGAGCTCTTCAATCAACAATAATAATAATATAGTTGAACAAGTAGAGAAAAGCAAATGGCAAATTTATATTAAACGCAGTAAAAAAATTATCCTTCAATAGGTTCCATCATATCCTAAGTGAGAATTTAGCTACTCATAATTGTTTGCACAAATACAAGACTAGAATTTATAGCAATGGAAAATAGGAAGAAAGAGGAAAAAATGTGAAGTTGAATCCTTCTCCCCGCTCCAAGCGTGTTCTTGCCTCTCCAAAGTCTTCTCTGCCTTCAAAAAGTGGCTAACTCTCTTATTTGTATGGTTTAGGGTTGAGTTTGGGCGAATTTGACTTCTCCTAATTCAAACTGAAAAGACTGATTTTTTCTGCTCCAGTCACGATCTGCGAAGCGAACCTCACTTTGTTGTCCAAGATTTTTCTCTTCAGCTTTTGTTTTTGCCAATTTTTTTCCTATTTGATCCTTTTCCAGGCAAATTCGTTCCTACACATAAAAAACACGTAATGAGCATATTTTTACTTTAAAAGCGGTGTGATCTCCCATAACTCACACAAGAAATACTACACAAACACACTCAAAACATGTACTTTTTACCGTTTATCACAGTGTCATTCTATTATTGTGGCAATCTGACTTCTAAGTAATTTTGGTATAGGATTTTGATCATTTTAAGACTTCACTTCCTAATATTTAGCTTGAATTATTACAACCGATCGTAAAATGTATATATTAAATTTTTTGGGGAAAAAATTATTTATGCATATAAATTGCTATTTTTTTCAATGAAAAAAATCAGAAATAGCCAGATTTATAATTAATAATTGAAAAATAGCCACAGTTTCAAAAGTAATCGAAATTTAGCCGCTTTTTCATGTAAAGATATAATTTGAACAAAAACACCCTTAGAAATTCATAAAAATTCAAACATAATATGCTGGAGTTCGAATTTTCTATATATGAGATTCCAACATAATATGCTGAAATTTCATAATGCGCTGGAGTTCCAAGATAATATGCGGGAAGTTTATACACAGGAACTCCATAATTCATCATATTATGCTAGAACTTTTCATGTGCTGGAGTTCCAACATAGCTGGAAGTTTATATGCAGGAGCTCCATAATCCAGCATATTATGCTGGAACTTTCCGTGTTTCAACAAAATAGTGGCTATTTTTTAATGACTTTACAAACGCAGACTATTTTTCAATTACCAATCCGAAAAATGATTAGTCCTTGCTATTTTTACGTTTTTGCACAAAGTGATATCGGATAACACCCCTTGCTAATTGCGCATCTCCTCCGCTGCATATCAAACTTTAATGTTTCGAGTACTCGATCTCCTCACAATCCTACAACCCTCCTATTCTCTAACCTATGTTTGTGATTTTGTGAGCATCATTTCCTTTTTCTACCTAGGAACAACTTGGTTAAGAAACAGATTTTGTACCTTAAATGGACAGATCAGGTCAAAAGTTTGTGTAATAGTCCAATCCATTAAAATTTAAAATTTGCTTTCTTATATACGTATTTTTTCTCCTGTATTTTGTCAATGTAAGATTCGTCTAGAATATCAGAATTTACTGCTGATACCAAGAGTTTGTTGTCTTTATGGCGATTTTGCAACCATTTAAAGGTGAATAGCCAGTAGGCCGAATCATTGGATCAAAGAAGTGGCATTACTAGCAATAACATAATGCGAATTTGCTTATTTGCTTAGATATCTATCACTCTCTGATAAACCCCTCTCTTTTGCATCAACAACATAAAGTAACTTTTTCCTACATGCATGTTATTGAACTGCAACAAATAGTTTCACGATTATTATTTTTCCTTACATGTTCAAAAGAGATGTACGTACGTGATTTGTCTTGGTAACCATAAGTCAAAAAAAAAAGAAGTATTCACTTAAGAAATAGAGAGTAATAATGCTAGGTAGAATCACATCAACCGTTTCTTTCTTTTTGCTAGAAAGTAAAGAACAATGTATTATATCCAAGAAAAAGATATGAAATGACTTCCCACTACACCATAACTTAAAACTCATCTTTAAATCTATCGTACATACAATGCATGAAAGCAGTGCCGGCTCTAGTGTTGTAGTTAATAAGGCAGGTGTCTTAGGCCCCCAAATTTGAGAGGCTCCATTTTTTTTTTTTAAATATAGTAGGTTTATAGGTATTTTTAAAATATATATTACCTTTTTCTCATATAAAAGAAGAATTTTTTTTTTTTTGGCTATGTAAATACAGTAACTGTTTGGCTTATTTAAAAATGGATAGTATGAATATTTAACATGTGAATTGAAATTGATTTGATAAGGGAAATAGTATAAGTAAAGATATTATACTAATTGGCATGCTCAAATAAATAAAAAGATTTTTCTTTTCCAAATGCTTATATTGCTTATAGAATAATATTAATGTATGGGGTCAAATTCGATCGCTTGCATAGGCAATATCGGCTTCGAATTCGTACGTCCGGCGTCGATTGGAGTCACTGCTCGATAGGCCGAGATCGAGACATCGAGAGACGAAGGCCAAGACCAGATCCTATCGAAACGGAGCTCGAAGCCAAGGTGCCCGAGATGAGATCTTTGAGGCCGATTAGGGTAAAACTCCCTAGGGTAAAATTATCAAGTTTGCATAACTGAAGGACCAGAAATCCCGTGATACGTAAATATCTAGGCTGGAATCACGGTAGAAATCAGTAAAGACATTGAAGCCATTAATTTTAGGGATATTTTTACCTTGTGGATAGGTTTTTTACCTTGTATAAGACTCATTCCCCTCCCTATATTAAGGGGCAGCACCATTGTAAAAGCCACACACAACAAACGATCAATATACAAAAAGCTACAGTCTATTCTAGTTACTTTTTCGATCTATTTGCTTCATATTTTATTCTAGAAGATTTTGTCACAGTAAAACTACTCAATATTTGTGGTTTGCTTTCTTTCTTATTTACTGAATTTAGTCTTTATTTTCATTCATTCTTTATTTGTATCAAATCAAATCACGTGTCCTTAAAACCACGTACAAATTTAATTGTTATCCGTAGCCAAGGGTAAACAATTAACATTTCCCATAACATTTGCTCCATCGAAAGAAGTTTTTCAAAATTAACATTATTGATCTTAGCTAAGATCAATAATGTCTCAAGAAAGATTAAATGGGTTGCTATATTAGTTGAAAAGAAATTATTTAAAAAATTAATTATAAAAATATTATTAACAACTTAGCATCTCAAAAATCAAGAAGAATAGACTTCAAATAAAAATATATCTCATAACATTTTTTTTAAATTTAGGCCTCACGTAAAATTTTAATTTTAGACCACATATGTGCTTGAGCCGCCCCGACAAAAGACTTTAGAGAAAAAAAAAAAAGAAAGACTATGGAGAGATACGTATCAGTACTAACTCTACGTACAGTTGGACTCTAGGGTATATAGCTTGAATTAAGAGGCAAACATGCACAAAGCTGGAAAGCACCATTTTTTAACCCCAATGAAAGAAAAGGTTCTAATGCAACTTGACAATATAGTGTCTCCTTTGTTCTTTGGGTTTCATGCCCAGTGTTTGGGACACACGTTAGAATTCTGACTAATCCGAATTTATCGAGACCTACTAAAGAAAAGTTTTCAATACCAGTACCTTTTCCACTTCTAGATCTAACTTGAATTCATAGCTTTTTAATTAAGAGCAGAGGAGTCTTATCTATACCCCATCATAATTTTTGATTTGATATATCTCTTTCATATAAAAAAATAAATATATAAAAAAGTCAAATATATATATATATATATATATATATATATATATATATATATATATATATATTAAAACTTATAGTTTCAAGATCGTAATTATTAGGAGTGTTCAAACCGAACCGGAAAATTACATTAAACGAAAAAATCAAACCAAACCGATTAAAAACTCCGATTAGGTTTGATATTGAATAGAATAACCCAACTAAACCGACATATAAATCTATAATTTCTATATATACTTTTAAAATTTTATAGAGAATTTTCTTTAGAAAATATCTAGAAATATTTGGGATTATCTCGCGGGATGTAATATTTAATAGAACAATGAAGTGCATCTATTTTATTTACTTTAAATAATGGTTTGTATCATCACTTTCTTATCAAGTGTTATTGAAATGTGTCAATCTCTTTGTTCTTTTATATTCATATGTCAGGATATGTTAAACTCTTATATCTTTTTCGAATTTCAAATGGTATTTCGATAACTTTAAAAATTAATAGAACATATCATTATTAAGGTTTCATATTATTTTTATATAATTCTTAAATTCGGTTAACCTTAAAAGTATACATCAACAAAAAATTATTGTCGAGTAAGAAAATAACTTCATATGTTACTAAAAAAGTTATCCCAGAGAATATTTTAATAGATCATATGTTTGTCAGCCTTTTTTATTTTTTATTAAACATATATTCACTTATCAAAATTTTATTTATAATTTAACAAAGTAAAATTGAAATAATATTTCATGTAACCAAAAAAAATCCAAAAACCGACAAAACCGCACTAATTCAAACCAATATAGTTGGTTTAAAAACCGAACCAACTCGATTCATATACACCCTTATTAATTATTAATCCCTGAATGGTCAAAAAATATTTACGTGATTATCTTTGTGACTATAAAGTTAAGAAATATCTTCTCCATAATACAATAGCTACAATTTGAGGGGGAACCACATCAGCCATTACTTTGTTTCCAGGAATCATATGACAGAATGTTGGAAATATTTATAGTCTGCTGGGGTCACAAATAAGAATCAAGAGAAAGAAATGAAATGACAGCCCACTACCCCCTACCTTGAAAACTCATTTTAGTTTAGAGATTAAGTTTTACGAGCTGATGGTGTATAATTATTTAAACAATTAGGTCACTTATGGGGAATTTATAGGTAAATTTTATAATAAATATTAACTCGCAACTTGATTAAAATGATAGTAGTAATTAATCTGCTATAAAAATTCTTTGAACGGTTACATACAACACATTAGAAGAAAAAAAAGGAAAAATAATAACCCTTACCATGAAAAATATACAGATATCAATATTCCACCTGCAATAGTCCTAGAGCATATAGCTTGAATCAAGATCTAAAAATAGAGCTGGATAGCACCATTAGTTTCACAATGAAAGAAAGGGTTCTAACGCATTGAAATCGTTTGGTTTACAAATAGGTCTTACTGAAATTAAAGAGTGAGAATTTCAACACGATATTAAATATTTTTCATTTTAATTTATGTGACGTAGTTTGGTTCCGCATAGAAAAAAAATCTATCCAAATAGGATGATTCGCACAACACTATTGAATTTTGACCCTATTTTCCTCACAGATAGAACTTTAAGTGAGCGTTTGGACATAAGAATTGTAGAATTCCAAAAAAAAATAAAAGTGAACTTTTTTTAAAGTGAAAGTGGTATTTGAAATTTAAAGTTGTGTTTGAACATGAATATAATTTTGGGTTGTTTTTGAAATTTTGTGAGTGATCTAAGTGAAAATTTTAAAAATTAGTTTTTTGGAGTTTTTTAAATTTTCGAAAAATTCCAAAATTCCTCTTCAAGTGAAAATTGATAATTTTATGGCCAAACATTGATTTAAAAAAAGAAAAAAAGGTAAATTTTTTTAGAAAAAGGTAAAAAAATCTTATGTCCAAACGGGCTCTTAAGTTTAACAAGTATCGTCTCTTGCTTGCCCATGGGCAACACTTTAGATTTTTAACCAAGCGAGGATCAAAAATCAATTTTGAATGATTAAATGATTAATTAAGGTAAGTAAGTGCACAAACAATTATTTTTAGGGATACTATTTAAGGATTAATCAGCACTTATTTTGTCTTGAAATTTTGAATAAAGATATAATTTTCGGGACATTTGTGTTCCGAAAAACTAAACTGAAAATCTAAAATTCAAGATACATTGGCGAATTCCTAAATAGCAGCCCTTTAAAGTGGCTACCTGGTATCATTTCTACATTCTTATATCAAGAATTAACCAAAATAGCCATACACTCAACCGATTAAACTAAAAATAATCAGTTGAGATATAATATAAGCATGATTTATGTAATATTTGTGTATAATTAAATATAATCAATGTATTAACTATATATATGACTAAAAAAAGTAAATAATGAATATGACAGGCTATTTATGTAAAGATCCTTTGAGTGGGCTGATCAGTCAAAAGCCCAAGAGTTTCTCATTACTACTATTGGGCCTACATTTACATTTCTTGGACCCCTTTATCTTCGAAGAGTCATTTGGCTGGGACCCAAAAGTAGCGGGACCCACATACAAACTTTTTTCAAAAATATAAATTACTCCCCACGCAATCCAAAGCTTGCCGTAATATTTATTCCGGTGCCGGAGAAATGGAAAATGGTGCTCAGCAACCGCCAGCAACCGCAATGCCGCCGTCAACACCGATGCCGAAAGTCGGAGTAGCGGTGTTTCTTTTAAAGGAAAGTAAAGTTCTGTTAGGGAAACGCCTTTCCGCAGTCGGCCATAGCACCTTTGCACTTCCCGGCGGCCACTTGGAACTCGGTGAGTTCCCATAAATATCCTTAAGTCTTACTGAAACCTATCGTCGAGTAAAAAATATCAGTTGATTTCCTTGTTAGATTCTGTAGTTAGTCCTTTGAAGTGTCATTTTATAGGTGTAATGTTTTACTTTATTTTTAAGTTTAAACTGTGAGCAGATTTGCTCTATGTATAATTTATTTTTGTTTAAAAGAAGAAAAATTGAAAGTTGTTATATTCGACAAATCATGAGGATCAATGGCTCATGCTTCGGAACTCTGAAGAATAATACTATGCTTTTGTCTTTAGGGCTTGGAATCCGTGACGTGTAAGGATGGTAATGGGGCTGGGCGGGGCTGGGCTGGTTTGACAAAACTCACAAAAGCTACACCCATCCCGCCCCGCATAGCTATTTTTTCAGTTTTCAACACGCCTCACCCGTCCCGCTTGTACCCGCACCGCCCCGCACCGCCTGCTCCACTTGAGTTTTTTTTCTTTTGTCTTTTTTTTAAAACAAATTAGTTTAATATTTTATTATTTTATAAAATAAAAAGTTTAATATTATTTAAGCAATTATGTTTTTCTCTTTTTTGTAGTGTGGAACTACATGCTCATACCAATTAATATCATTAGTAGTAACATAATTTTTCAAATGTATAAAGTAACCACGCATTCATGAAATAAGAGAGACAAGATTCTTTCACCTAATCACTTAGTTGTTATATGCATAATACATTCCTTTTCTACTTTGCGTTCATCCTTAATTAAGAATATTTAATTACTACCCGCAAAATAGAGTTGAAATATAACAAATTTTAAAAGCTTTATAACCATTTTTTTAACAGTTCATAATGTATTTCACCGCTATATTTCTCGATATGAACACTATAAAATAGTACATCCATTATCGTTAAGATGAAAAGATTGAAAATAAAACAATTACAAGATAAAGAAACAAGAATGGTTACTAGGAAAAGACCGAAAGTTAAATTGCTAGTAAAAAAGAATGTAAAATTGTAGTTGAAGTGATTGCTTTGTTTCAAAATAAAAAAAATTCATAGCTGCCCCGCATTGAACCCGCATTAAACATGCAGCCTGGCCTGCCCCGCTTTAAAATTTTTAAAAACGGTTTTAACCCACACCCACACCAGCCCTGCCCCATTGCCATCCCTGGTGACGTGCAGTAGCGGAACTTGAGATAAAATTAAGAGGTTATAGAATTTTAAAAAGTAAGTTAAGGACAATCAATACATAGTATACATACAAAAGAAAATTATCGGTCTAAATAGTGAAATTTTCCTGTAGAGGGTGACAATTGACACTCTTTGGAGCTATTGGCTCCGCCAAGGGTGATATGCACCTAATTCTCACATTATGCATTTGTGCTCTTACTGCTAAACCAAAGCCTTGGGGACAATGTGCAATAACATCTTGTCTTGAGAAACTTGGATTTTTATCTTTTACACTTCAACTTGCTTCACATCTATAGTATATCTGGTAGAAAACGGCAATAGAAACTCTTCATAGGGGTAGAGTTTTGCAGTTTGAACATGGTCACCTGTAGCTTTTCATCTTAGACAAGAAACATATTATGCACAAGCAGAAAGTTTACAAAGTGTGCTCAAGGTTTAATATATTTCTATAAAAAATAATTTTGTCCTATATATAGTATAATTTGTTACATATTCAATGTAATTTTCCGATGAAGGGTGTTAGCACTGAACAACCTTCACTCTATGTGGATATGCCACAGTGCACGAAGATGGAAGGAATAAGAAACACGGAAATGTTCCTATCTACCATAAAGATGAAATAAGCACCTTGCTTTGACAGGTCGTTAGCCTCCTGTGCCATTAATTTGGCATTGGTTTGCAGAACATATTTTCGGTAGATGACAAGCCCCTCTTCAACTTTGGTATAGAAATATAAGAGGAGTTTCAATCTTAGCTTAGAAAACTTCAAAATAGGCTTAACTTGTGCCTCTAGAGTAGCAATAGCAGCCTCTTCCACCTTAGAAGTAAGCATCAGTTGGGCCTTCTTTAGCTGCTGCATAAGACAAGCAGTAGCACTCTTTGATTCCTCAATCACATGGGCATTTTGTTGCTGTACTTTGCATTTTGTTGCTGTACTTTCACCAGCAAAGCAGCTTCTTCGACTTGGTTCTATTCACTTCAGTGTATGCATATGCTCTCACTCGCATACAATCAAATAAGTGTATGCATATGCTCTCACTCGCATACAATCAAATAAGTGTATGCATATGCTCTCACTCGCATACAATCAAATAAGTGATCATGTTCGTAGCTAAACTGATTCTGCAATCTCGACTTAGATTACATAGCAGCCTCATAATTCTGAATATGAGGTTGAGGCAATATTTCTTTGTGGTGGCATCCATAATATGCACTGACTTGTACAATTAGAGGATCTAAGTGAACAGGCTGCACATCATTAATATTGTTAGGCTGCCCTGCAGATTGTTATCTTACTGTGATAGATATATAATCCGGCAATCTTTGATGTAATCACATAGTTCAAGATGTTTTTTAGAAAAAATCAAGTATTGCTAGAAACTAACACACTTGCTCTTTCTTTTTCGATTAGAACAGTTGGATGTTTTGACTATTAGTCATACAATTCTAATGTTTTCCCAAACAGTACTATAAATTTTATAAGTTCTGGACAACTTGGCTTTGATTCTTACTCGTGCCTAGTCTTGGTTAGACCTTTGTTAATCAGTTCTTGCTTTCATGCTTTCATATCCATGATTTATCCGACACTTCTAACAATGTCAAAACTAAACAGAGACGTCTTACAGCAAAGTTCCAGTTAACATGCTAGCCCAATTTCGTGATTCGATCATTTATTTGTTACAGGGGAAAGTTTTGAAGATTGTGCGGCAAGGGAGGTGAAGGAGGAAACAGGATTGGAAATTGATAAAATAGAGTATTTAACAGTGACCAACAATGTCATCTCAGAGAAAGTGCACGTAGTTTGCATATTCATGAGAGCAACCCCTGCTGATCCTAACCAGAAACCTGAAACACTTGAACCTGAGAAATGTGATGGCTGGGATTGGTATGAATGGGACAACCTCCCTAAACCACTATTTGGTCCTTTGGAAGATATGGTTCAAAGTGGCTTTAATCCTTTCCCAACTATTGCTAGTTAACTGTTTGCTAGTATTTGAGAGATTTAAGATTGAATGCTGCTGTTAAACATTTGACTTATTATGTAGATGCATATTTCCTTGCTAGTTAAACACTGATTTTGCATTAGCTGTCCACTCTCCAGTTGGGCAGTTAGGATCAGAGAAGAGTGATGACTAGAACTAGCATTTTCAGACCAAAGAGTCTAATGGCAAATTATAAAGAAGTCAAGGTGATTCAATATCTATTATTTATACATAAAAATTAATTTTGGTCTAATATATATAGTGTAATTTTCTGATAAAGAGCATACGGATGAATCGCCTTCCACTCCTGGCTCCGCCACTTAGAAGAAAATCAATGAGTATCAAGCTTAATTTAGGAAAAGACTGAAATCTGTGTTGTGGTCCTTGTCTCAACGGACACAGACTTCTCATTCTATTTAATTGGGCTTGGAAGAATTAGAACTAACTTTTAGAAGACTCGTCAAATTTAGAAATATAATTTGAGATTTTTACTCTGAAGAGCAATTTGTAGGCAAATACTATATAAACAATAGTACTTTTGATTTATTTCAGAAAGAGCCAATTCATTTACGTATATAGCATATTTTATAAATAACCAGTAGTCGTACCCGCATGATGCGCAGTCAATATTAAAAAATATTAATTAAATTAAATTATGGTCAGGCTTGTTTGAACATGTTAGATCTTATTAATAAATTTCAACTATCATCTTATTTGTCAATATGATATACGCGATAATAAAATCTCTATTATATTAAAAGGACTTATATAGACATTGAATAACTTTTTTGTTCTATATTTTTCTATATTCTATTATCCAATGTTTAGTATTATTGTATTGTTAATAGAAACTTTTATTAGCATATTACTTTATTTAATATTTTTGTCTACTTCTTTCTTTTTATAATATAATACAAGATACATTTTTTATTTTTTATTTTTTATTTTATTATATTATTCTTAATAATATTTTTTGAATAAATAAACTTTTTATTCTTAAAAAGAAAAACAAAAATTATTAGAGAAACAAAGAAATTTTGAATTGGCGGTTTTTGTATTTTTTCTAATTTTATTTTTTTATTTTAAAATAATTTAAAAACTCCAATTTGAATGGACAGTTATTTTTTTATTTTCTTTTTTATTATAAAATATTTTTTATTATTATTTTATAAATATTTAAATTCAAAAATACTAATCAATAACTAATTATTAACTACTTATGCTATGTTATTTTTTTCTAAGTTGCCACTTAGCTTGAGGAAATGGCTTTTTCTTCTCCTTTTAATAATATATAGATTTATAAATATTTAAATTCAAAAATAATAATCAATAACTAATTATTAACTACTTATGTCATGTGGCTTTGTTCTAGGCTGCCACTTGGCTTAAGGAGATGACTTTTTGCTCTCCTTTTAATAATATATAGATATGTTACCAACAGATTCTTTATTTCTTAAAACTGACCTATGATTTAAGAGATCATGTATTAGAGCTTAAAAATATCCTATATTCAATCAAAATCTCAAAATTATGAGGATTATTTCTCCACTAATCTCTCCACCGTCACGAACCGAAAAATTTCTCCCTTTTCGTTCTTTTTCTCATCAGATAAAGGCAAAATCTCATCCAAAACTCCATTCGCTTCCCTTCTTTAAGTAAAGTGCAAATCTCATAGCGAAGAACAAGGTAAAACTCATTAAGACTGCAGATTCCATCAGCCTCTGAAATCCATAAGAAACAGAAGAAGAAAAAGAAGCAAAAGACACCCAAATTCAAGATGAATTTTCCTTCACTCTATCAACATAAGGTTTCTTTATTATACCTTTTTAAAACAAGGCATTTGAAAATATCATGAAGTTGAGAATTTTTTGTTTCGGAATATTGATGCACAATCGATTAATATGTTAAGTATTTTTATTGTGTACCAAAATGTATTTGATGCCTATTTTATTTATTTTTATAGTGTATCAAATTATTTATTTGATGTATATTTATGAATCTGAGCATATCCTAAATATATACAGTGTATTATGTAAAATGTACGATCTAGGATCCGATGTTTTTACCTTATATAATACTCCTATGTGTTTTAAATTATATTTATTGCAATTTAAATATGAAAAGGTCCAGAAACGATAGTGAACTATACGAAATTGTACACATTGTTCCTTCGTTAAAAGGTGGAATCAATCCTGCCCTTGCCGTGTATAAAATAGGTCACATATGTCTTTTTTTTAACAGGCCTCACTAATAAAATATTTAGCACTAGATTTTGACACGTGTCACAATTTGGTGCATTCCATCTATATCCTAATTTTAAATAATAAATCAAGTCGACCCATCACTTTTATTTTATTAAATCGACCCGACCCGATATTCTTTTTAATAAACCTCAATCTTATTTTATAACCCACTTTTCCGTTTTTCTTATTACCAAACATGCAAATAATCAATTCTTTTTTTTCTCTCTTTCTCTTCCTTTCTTTTCCCTTTTCTTTTTCCTTTCAAGAATCCTAAACCATACCAAATCCAAATTTTTTCCCTCTATCTATTTTTGGTCCCTTGTTAAAAATTCAACTTGAGAGCTGTCAGTTATCAAATTTCATTTATTTGCAAAATAAGTCACTTTTAATCTCCAATTTGTTAAAAATGATGCGAATTCTGGGTAAATTTTTAATTTTATAGAGTTGGATATGAATTTGTTTGAGGTTCTAATCCGACAATAAATGAAGAAGAAGAAGAATAGAAAATTGGAGGCCCAAAAAATAGCGAATTTATACTTGTAAATGACCCACAAATGGAGCAGATCCTTGGAGAAATTTACGATAATTTCTGAGCTCTAGCATAGATTCTCCCTTCATTTCTTTTTCTTTTTTTCATTTAATGAATTTTTGAATACTCATGATTTTCCCCCCTTTGATGTGTATTATATATTTAGATATAATAATTTAAAATAAAAGGGGAGAAGAAAGCAAGGTGAGAGAGTGGATTAATAGAATAAGATTGGGGTTTATTAAAAAAGAATACCGGCTCGGGTCGGTTTAATAAAATGAGTAATGTTGGTTTATTATTTAAAATCAGGGTATAGATAGAATGCACAAGATTGTGACACATGTCAAAATCTGGTGTTAAATATTTATCAGTGAGGTCTGTTAAAAAAATGCATACATAACCCACCTTATACACGGCAAGGGTAGGATTGAGTCCACCTTTTAACGATGGGCAAATATGTATAATTTCGTATAGTTTACTGATATATTTAGACCTTTCCGATTTAAATATGTATAAAATATGATATAATCAGAACCTACAAAATATATACTCAATGCATTTTTCACTATAAAACACACAAAAAGGTAACAATATTTATCCAGTATTATAACATGTATCATACTTGCAAATGACATCAAAAAAAAAAAAAAAAAACACATCTGAAATATCAAGATATTATTTTTATATTAATATTATACCATAATAAATAATATACAAATAAATTCATGCAACAAAAAAAGAAGGAAAGAGATATTGTTTTCAGCCATACAAAATGTATCAGCATTCTACGATGTATTTTAATATGCAAATAAGTTCTTTTTCAGTTATGCACATATACTAGTACACAAGATATAGACAAAAAATAAGATACATGTATCATATAAAATTATGCATTCAATATAGAGAAACTATACATTAAATTTTTTAGAATACAGGACGAAAATTACACACTAAATTTATTAGAATACAATATTCTTTTTTAGCTGTAGTTTGCTGTAAAACAGATTTGGAAGATAATATTTTTGAGCTAAAAATAGGAAAGGAAAGCTTGGTACTGTTATAACGTGATTCTCTCCTATGAGATCCCTTTAATTTAGGAACCTGTTATGGTGCTGTTAATATTAGTTGCCAAAGAATAAATCAATTAATGCTTCTACAATTCTGTAAATTTTTTCTTAAATATTGCATAGTTCTGTTTTTTCCGTACATCAGCAACTTGGAGGCTGCTGGGGTTTTTTCTTTCTTTTTTTCTTTTCGAAACCCCAAAAAACCCGCAATCATTACAATCTCTGTCCTTCGACAAAGCACTTTGTGCATATTGGGTAAACTCTCACTGTGTAATAAACTGCAAATCACACATAAAATATAAATCACATTAGGTAAATCCTGTGCGACAGACTCAGACCCAAAAAGCATTGAGGGTGGATCGATCCCAGGTCATTACTATGGATAACCCCCTCCAAACCAACCGGCCGTCTCGAAAAACCGAAGCTGCTAGGTTATTAATAATAAAATTTAACAAATAGTTACATTTTAAACACGCTATCTTTTAAGATTATTTTCCTTTGATTCTTAGTCCTCCATATAAAGCAAATCAGGCTTACTCATCACCTAACTATATCGATTAAGGATTAATTCAAAGACTGTTAATTGGATTTAAGCTCTTCGATTTTAGGTTATGATTTTGACATCTCTAGCTTATTCAACATATATAATACTTCTTGTTTAGATCTCCAAGTTGTTGGTTGTAGATGAAAATTAGTTGGTTCGTGACATTTAGGTAGCATGACCCTCCCCCTTATTAAAATATCTATTTAAAAACTTTATAACTAATCAATTGTTGATAGGTTAATGGTGTACCCAGAATTTCAACAAAGCTTTTGACATGTCTACTTCTTTGCTACCTCCACATGTGGTGCATATTTAGCAGTCAGTGGAAGGAAAAAATTTCATGAATCTTTTGACTTTTAAACATATTTTGGTGTATTTTATAAAGTTTTCAAGATTTCAACAAAAGGGAAGACTTTGGATTAACCATTATGAATTGTCTACCATAATCTCTAATGATAAGCCATTTCCAAGATTTATTGGCTCAATGTTAACAGCCATGATTACTACACTTTTTGACATTGTTTGCTTCCTTTTTCTTCTTTTTGGGAACATTGCTGATATTATTGTTTCCTCCTATTAATTGACACAACTTGTTATATATGTGGCAGTTTCACACTCATTCCCTTCCATTCTAAATGACATGACTTAAAAAATTTTTAGGGGGTCATATTATTATTTAGATTTCATGTAAGGCATGGTTTTAATTGAGTATTTCTTGAGAATGAAATTGTTGCTTAAGCGGGCTTAAAGATAATCTTAAATGGTGTTATGTTATCTGTTTTGGATCAAGCTCGCATAATTTTTTCCAATAGATATTATACCTTTAAAAATATTCTAATATTTTATATATTACTTTATAATCTTTTCAACTATCAAACAAGAACTGTATTTGCATTCAATAATTTCTCACACGAATTTTGTTCCACGTGCCTATAATCACGAATCATAAGATATTAACTGTGTACTACTCACATAACCGAACATGTATAACTATTAAAGCCCAGAGCTAACTTTTTCTTGTGCATGTGCATCTCCAAACTATATTACGTATGGTTCATACTTGTAAAAACATGCTAGAAAATTCTGTGTTAGTCCTCTCAAATTTTCTTAACTTTGAATGTACTTTCGATATTTTTTTGTTATTGTGCTATTATATTAAATTTATAAATTAAAAATTTAGAGATCAAATGTAGTTACATGTAGAATAGATATGATGCAATCCTCCAAGAGAGCTCGTAAGTGTTCTCGCCTTATCAACAAATTATGTAACTAATTATGTAACAAAAATGTAGGTGTATTATTTTTTGCTTGTTAAAAAATAATAGTTAGTTCTCGCCGTATCACGTAAAACGCTTTGCCTTGTATACGCTGCTTTTCTAAAACAGCGAAATATATTATAGCCCCAAAAAGTTTAGTGGAACCAGTGCCTAAACCACGCCTACTGCTTCTGCAGAGGCTGCAAATATAGTACATAGAATCAGATTCAATAATTTAAGAGAAAAATACAGAGCACAATGGTGGCTAATGTTGTCCTATTATTCATAGATTTGTGTGCATATTGAGTTTTCATTTTCTCTCTTCGGGTCCTAATTAGACAGCCACTGATTTAGTGAATGTTGAATTGTAGCTATGTAAAATTCCCTGGTGGGTGTGGTTTGGTGTTGGCCTTTCACCTGTCCATTAGCTGTTCCCTATGCAAATGTCACATACTGTATTCTCTTAACGCTCACCAATATCATCTCACAAGTGAGTATGAGAAAGGTAAAGTATTTGCGGATCTTAACCTATTTTATGTGCGGCAGAAAAGTTATTTTAGATAAATTATCGGAAACACATTTAATAAAGAAAAAAGAAGACATAAATGATGCGTTAAGCTCTCACTATACATATAATTTGGAAAGGTTGAACCATATTAAATGCATCATAACAATTTTGTCTTATATTTTTATAAGAGATTATTTTTACAAATTGAACTCGTAACTGAGTATGTACAAGATTTACTAATTGAGATTAACTTTAATGAAATTCATTTAAGTTACATATACTAGCTTGTGAGAACTGAGTCTGTTATTATTATTGTTGTTGTTTTTGTTAAGTTATATATATTTACAATATGAATTATTTATACTATTAATGTAGTTTAATTTGTGAAAGGAAGTTATATCAAATTATTTATACTATTAATGTAGTTTAATTGGCGATAGCAAATTAGTTTTTAGTTTTTTTATATTATCAATTAATGCTTATCATGAGATTATATAACTTTTTGAGTTCTTGTAAATAAGTTATGGAGTAATATTTTTTATATTGTCGATAGTAGAATTTAAATTCTTAGTTATATTTAATAAAGAGATATTCAACCTATCTAAGAGATAGCAGGACACTTCTTTTTTGTGAATGAATATATTTAACATATTTGTATTATCTTCACACGTTTGGAATTGTGGTTTCCTAATCAATAAAAATGAGTTAGAAATTCAGACGTCTCGCATGTTTGTTAATTCATGAGTTTTGTCACTCATTATTTATTAGACGAAATTGAGTAAAGACAGATTGCTCATAAGAACTTAGGGTGTGAAACAGTGACTTAACCGTCAATAAAATGAGCAAAAATTACGAGAGAGAAAAAAATTATTCAAATAGTATCATAGTAAAACATTAGGTAAACTTTTTTCTATTTGCCTAGACATTGATTGATAGAATTAGCTAGTATTTAGGCTGGTAAAAAATAATAAATAATCGAAGTAAGTATAAATTGATAATATAGTTAATTAATACTATTAGTACTTATCCTATAATAAAAACAAAAACAAAAAGATAATGTCAATCTTTTTTGTCTGATAAATCCTTTGTCTCATCAGTCCCTTACATTCCACTACTATTTAGCTTTCCCAATTCTCTTCCAAATTTTTCAATCTCCTTCTGTTTCCTCTGTTTTTTCTGTCTCTTGTTCTCTGTGCTCCATTTTCTTGATACAGTTAGGTAGGTCTGCTCACCTTCTTTTTTGTCAGGATTTTCCTCCTACTTCTTCAGTTTCAAAATCCAAGATTTTATTCACACAAAAATCTTTAAAAATCTTTATTTTCAACCCCCATAAAACCACAATATCAGAACCCAAACAGAGTCAAAAACAACTTCCCATATTTTCTCAACTGCCTTAGCTTCTCTTGTCTTTTGTTTAATTCAACATGAGAACTATTATGGCTAAGAATCCTCATGAGTCATTCTCCTTTTCAAGAAGATACTTCAACTTTAAGAAAAAAGTTGAAGATGAAGATTATGATGATGAAGTTTACTTAACTAATTTCCACTCTTCTTCGCAAAGAGAAGAAGAGTTGAATATGCATTCGTTGTCCCTGACAGGGACAGGAACAACAAATGCACCAAGAAGCAAGAAACTGTCGCGCTCTACGGTTTCTATACTTCGTTCGGCTCTTACATTCGGTAAGAGCCGAACGCATTTTTCCTCAGGGCTTGGTACCAAAGTTGTTGGTACTTTATTTGGTTACAGAAGAGGACATGTTCATTTTGCATTTCAAGAAGATCCAAAACTGAGTCCTGCATTTTTTGTCGAATTGGCCACTCCAACTAGCCATTTGGTTAGAGAAATGGCTAGTGGATTGGTTAGAATTGCACTAGAAGCAGACAAGAGAACTGGAAAAAAAGCAGTGAGATTGTTAGAAGAGCCAATTTGGAGAACATATTGTAATGGGAGAAAATGTGGCTATGGAATGAAAAGGGAATGTGGGCCTGAGGAATGGAAGATTTTGAACTCAATTGGGCCAGTTTCAATGGGAGCTGGAGTTTTGCCAAGTGATGGAGATGGAGTTGGTTCAGAAGGTGAATTAATGTATATGAGGGCTAAATTTGAAAGAGTTGTAGGGTCTAAAGATTCTGAAGCTTTTTACATGATGAATCCTGATGGTCATGGAGGTCCTGAACTTAGCCTTTATTTGCTTAGAGTTTAGATTTTTTTTTGTCTTTTCCTCTATATAACGGTGATATCCAGACCAGCTTGCGCACCTAGACTATTTCACCGGATATACGAGGGTTATTAAGTTTATGCATTTCGACTATTTTACCGGATATTTGCTATCCGCGGGGTTAAATTTGGAATCTTTTATCCAAATTTTCCTTCTTTTGGTGTCTTGAACTTTAAATATTACTATGTATTAGTGTATGATGATAAGTTCTTATGAAGGCATAAGAGGTTAGTATGTAGCCTTTGCTTTTTCTATGATGATTTGGGGAGAGGAGAAATGGGTATAATTGTGTATTTTGAGTTGTTTATGTACTATTAAGCAATGGGGAAATGGAGATTTGGAGGTGGGGGTGTGAACTATGTATAGATTATGTTTCTAGTTTTGTTGAAGTGAAGGAAAATGCAGAAACTTTTGTATCTCTTTCCTTTGAAGAGTTTAATGAATCTCATTTTCCTTTAGATTTTATTTACTGCCTTGTACTCTTATCATTCTGATCTAATATATGGAGTATCATTTATACATAATTGGACTGTTTCTACAAGATTACCCTAAAGAAGAAAGTCTATGAAAGGAATGTAGTTAATTAGTAGTATTTGTTTTGTCTATTCTAGGTAATTTTCTTGCTTCCTTTGCCTTATCTTTTTTCAATGTAACTTATCACTAGGATAGTTACCATGATCAAAAGATACAAGTCACATGCGACATTGGCTAAAATTGAACTCCCCTCCCTCCTCCAACACAATAAAAGAGAGAAGACATCAACTTTTTTGCGTAATACTTAGAATAGATTTTTTATGAAGATTTAACTCAAATAGACTCTCACTTAATCTTTTAAACTAAAAATAATTGGCGGACGTATAATATATATATGAAGCATGACGTATAATATATATATATATGAAGCATTCATCTATGTATACCGGCTAGAAAAAGTAAACAATGAATATGGCCGGCTATTTATGTAACAATCCTATTATTTATTTATTTATATAACGTACAATTTTTTAACAAAGAAAATTTAATTCCTCAAAGATCTGGTACCAGTTTCACCCGACTGTAATTATACAGGAAAAATGAAAACCTTGGTCAAATAATGATCATCAGATGGTTACCTATTCGATTCTCGAGTAACTTTAATGCGAAAATTTAAATAACAAGAATAAACCTAGTGAGTTTCTACCAATAGAGTATGTGAAAAGTAGTCTACACAGGTCTTATCCCTATTCTGAGAGAATAAAAAAATTGTTTTCGATCAATTAATGTCAAATTTACCAGACTTTTATTTTTCTCCAATCAAATGGAAAAGAAAAATGGTATACAAGATCAGAAACATAAACTAGGGCCTTCTAGTGATAACCACAATCCTCTTATCTCACCAACAAGAGCATTACAAACTAACACGTCTAAATTTAATCAACCACTATTAATAACTTGTCTGAAAGGGAACTACGAAACTAGAAGCCTCTAAATTGTGGGGGAGTTATTAGAATTTAAAAAGGGTGAACCATATTGATTAAAAGATATGATACTGCCATGGATTTTGATGAAAACAACTAAAGAAACATGTTTATGTGAACTCGATTATTCACTTACAATTATCTCCAACACGTGTGTTGATGTGTGCTTTTCTTGAATTAGAAGCCTAGTTGATAATGACTTTTTGGTTTCCCTTCTCACTTCTTTTTCTTTTTCTTCTATTTTTCTTTTTGATCTCTTTATAATTGGGTCATTTCATTTCCATAACATTTTCATATTCGTTAGTTTGAACCAAATGTACTTTTATCTTGCAATTTTTAGAGGATTATATAGGCATGTTTACGTCAGTCTTGTTTCATTGCTAATTTTCATAACTTTTATTACTGTTTGTTGTCAAATATAGAATATTCAAACTTACTAGCCAGAATGAAATGGATATATAACCAACTGATCGCAGAGCTTCACTTATTAGACTCTGAAGAGGAGAGGAAAAAGGTTAATCTCTAAAAAATATTCTTCTTGCTTCGCCAATTAATATGTTTTTTGTCAACTGTCACGATCCAAGTCCATAACACATATCATCTGCTTTGGACCTAGGTTTATCCAAATTTGTCTTTCGAGCTATACTATATCTAGTCCTAAAGTGTACCATATGAACTCGTGGTGTACCTTATAATGCTTTTCATTTTCTTCTTTCATTTCGATATAGGATTCGTCTAAGGTAACATGTGCACCCATGCTTACTATTCACAACTCAAATTCGCTTTGAGTCTAGGCACGTACAGATTTATCTTTTGGGATACGTCACATCGACAAAAACAGGCATATTATGTGACTTGTTGTGCCTTATAATCTCTTCACTTTTTTCTTTCATTTCGAAGTAAGATTTGCTTAAGATAACATGTAAGCCCTTTCTTTAAAAGTTTGTCAGTTTAAAAGTTTATCAGTCCTGCTTGATCTGTCCTAGTTGTCTATCCTCCGTTGTGGGCGTGAATCGTCAAATACCATAACTTTGCCATGGGAACTTTAGGATTGTTGATTGTATGGGCAATTTAATGGAACAATACTCAAAATTTAAAAGATGATACTATATGAGTAGTCCCTAAACTTAAAAAAAAATAACTAAAATGTCCCCTATAGTTATTGAAACTTGACAGTCGTATTGACTCTTTCACATTAGTGTCGCAGCCTAAAGATCGAAATTTTACACAATTTTATGAACGTTTAAATATCACACTAGGCCATCTCTTCCTTTTTGTTTTCCTTTCATCCATTAATTCACACTAAACTTTTGAAAAAACTTTAGAGCAATGAAATGACAATTTATCTCAAGTAACATCAATCATGTCTGTCTTATATTTACAATGCAAACGTGGTTTTATGAGTGGGAAAAGTAGATTAAATGCTTACACTCAAATGGTCTCCTTTACAGGGTTCAACTTAAGATATACCACTTTGATCTTGTTCAGCTTTCTTATTTATCATTGTCTGCCTATATTTGTTGCTTCTCTTTCACATCTCCTTTTCTCATTTTGGAAATATATCCAACTAATTAATGTCCTTCTAATGCATAAGGAGAATTAGAAGGGAAGACTATAAAGCATAGCCGCCTTGAAAATAATAGTTGGTAATTATATATATATATATATATATATATATATATATATATATATATATATATTATATTTTTAGCTAGCGAATGTAATTATTTTTGACTGACCAACCAAATATGTAACTTACCCAAATTAGAATGCTTTAGAGAAGGATTAATTATGGAATTGTTAGTGAAAACACTAAAGACTTTTGTAATATTTCATTCTATCCTAGTCAATGATTTTCAATGGCTGATTTGTCAAAAATGAACCTTATCTAACTACTCCTTTAATGTAAAAATTGAATAATTGGATATCTTTTACCATAAATACTTACAGTTTAGTTGTATATTAGAAAAAATATCTCGCAAAACAATTGTATATTCAATTTTCATTATCTCCTTTCTCTTTTTTTCTGATCATGATAACAACAATTACATCTCAGTCCTAAATAAATTAGGTCCGACTATATGACTCTCCACTTCCATAATCCCGACTATGATAGAAAAAAAACTTATTGGAGTTTTTCATTTTTATTGAGGGGATGAGTGAGGGTTTTTGAAGTTTCGGTATGTGTATTTTTGTGGTTTGGGTCCTTGGCTATTTGAATACAAGTTGTTTGACTGCTGTTGGGACTTGGGATTTGTATTTGGTGTCTCATTCCCAGGCATGTAATCTTGGGATAGAGATGCACATTCTTCAATTGCATTTATAATGTAGTTTTAATGTGAAATATAAGTTTCAAATTTTCAAAAACAGACCAAAATTCTTGTATTGGAAACTGTCACAACTAGCAACATTTTCGAGTGGAGAAAATGAGAAATACTAGGAAATAAAACCAAACTGTGAACTAAATCCAAATGATCAGCGTAAGAAATGAGGAAAGAATTTGTATTAGAGGGAAAAAGAACTCAAAAGTAAGGGAAAATTAGTATTAATATAATGACCCTTGAGCTCCATAATCTCATAAATTAAGGGAAAATTAGCTGGAAACAAGATTAGACATAATGATAAGATAAGTACTGAGTACAAGTTGGAGAAAACAGTGAACTATTATCATCACGAGATTCACAATAAAACTGGTGCTGTTATCATAGTTTATGCTAATACAATTACTGCTAGTAGAGATGGAATCAGGATTTCAAGTTTATAGGTTCGGAGTCCTAATCCTTTTAAATTATTGGGCTCTAAATTAATAATTTTTACATATTTAATAAATTTTTTAGACAAATACATAATTTGAACCAAAGCTACTGGGTTCGGCCGAACCCATAGCCGATATTGTGGTTCCGCCTCTGAGTACTAGTGGAGGCGGATGGAATGTATAAATTCAGAGGCGGAGCCAGAATTTGAATTTTGTGGATTCCGTATTGTAATCATTTAGTTGCTAGGTTCTAAATTAATAATTTGTCTATATATTCAATGAATTACTTAAGACAAATATAGAGTCTGAACAAAAATTATTGGATTCGGTCAAACTCGCATTTCACACTTTGACTCTGCCCCCGTGTATAATCTACTAGCTAACTAAACTCAATATTTTTGGCGCAGAATAATGGTTTTTGTCATCATAGTTTATGATAATACAATTAGTACAAGTAGAGGCGGATAGAGTGTATAATTCACTAGTTAAATGAACTTAATTTTTTGGCATGGAATATTAATATATATATACAAGAGACCATAAAATTTTTATATATTGAAAAGAAAGAATGAAATTCAGTACTAAATACTTTAAAATTCATGTTTAAATTCTGAATTCGTTTCTAAGTACAATTACCCAACACTTATCTCAAGTCTCCGAGGAATATGGCTTCTTTCTTTTTTTTCCTCTCATAAGGAATATGTTTCTGAAAAATTGAAATGTGTGCTTTTATATAAGGTTAACAAAACGAAAACTCTATGGGTATAAAAGATTATGAAGTTATACTCAATAATATTAAAAATTGATAGATCTTGATTATTTAACTCTCGTTTGTTTTATGGATAAAGTTTTAATTTCAAAAGTTAAAAATATTACTCATGAGACAAGCGAGGATAATACTAATTAAATTTAAAGTTCTGACCATAAAACAAGCAAGGTCAGAAAATCAAGAGTGACACGCGAGATGTCCTAATTTGTGCAAATCACCCATAAAAGATACCGAGTACTTTCATTTTCTATTTTCCCTAAGGTTAACAGAAGGAAAGAAGTGATGAAAGGGCTTGTATGGCTGCTTGGGCTGCAGCCCGACCACTTACAAGGCCCAATATCAAATTGTCTAGCGTATGTCCTTAAGTTTTTTTTTTATGTATGAGAGTAGGGGTGGTAAATGGGCTGGTCAAGCGAAAACGAGCTGATCGAAACGGATAATGTGAAAACTAATAAATTATTCGATCCGACTCGACCCGACTCACATTTGATATAGATAAGTGTTAACCGGCGAATAAAATAGATATTCATATTATCCATGGCTTCTTGAATATGATCACTTTTGGAAGAAATTTTAGTCTCATAAACTTGAGCAACCCCCAATTTGAGGCTTTACAAATGTAAAAGTTAAACTCATTAATTATCCATTGATTATCCATTTTCTAAGTGAAAAATATGATTCTTATCCATATTTGACCCGTTTTAAAAGTTCATTATCCAACCAATTTTCAATGGTTAATATGAGTGGATAACTATTTTTTTTAACCCATTTTGCCGCCGAGAGTAAGTTTATATTTGGTTTTATGTTTTATTTAAATGTATCAATCCGAGTTCATTTTTTATTATTAATATGTTGCTCTAAATCTGTTCACTGAGTAATTAAAATCTGTTCCTTGACAATATCTGAAATATAATACCCCGTGAGCTCCATAATCTCATGAATTAAGGGAAAGTTAGCCGGAAACAAGATTAGACATAATGATAAGTAATGACTACAAGCAGGAGCGGATGTAGTGTGTTACCGACATGTTTAATTGAAGTCATAATTTTTGATACGATGTAAAAATTCATTAAAATTATATAAATAGTAAATATGAACCCATAATTTTAAAAATATAATGAGTTCAATATTAAAAATCTTAAAAATTAAACTCATCAAATTTAAATCCTGATTTCGCCTCTGACTACAAGTTAGAGACAACAATGAACTATTGTCATCACGAGATTAAAAATAAAACTCGTGTTGTTATCATAGTTTATTTAATACAATTAGTACAAGGGGGCCTATAGGCTTCTGATAGTTGATGCAATAAAAGTTGCCTCTAGTGAATGTCTTTAAGCTGTCGTTTGTTCATGTACGGGAGTAAGGTTCTGTTTGTTTTTATCAAAATTAAAATTTATGAATCTGAACTCATGTTTGATTATTAATATCTGTCCACTGATAGTTAAAACTGTTTGTTCTCGTTATCTCAATGCATAATTTATCTTTATCTAAAAAATAATAAAAAAGTAAAAACTAATAGAAAAACTTAGTAACTGATATGGTATTATAAAAATGTTTGCATTATTAAATCATGCTCAAAAAGTTAGAGGTGAGAGGATTCAAGAATGTGATCAAGTGGTCAATGAAATGGGTGAGAACTATAAGGTCTCAAGTTTAAATCCCTGCGGAAGCAAAAAATACTAATTGATTTCTTTTCATTTGTCCAAGCCTTGATAGATAGAGTTACCTGATATATATTATTGGTTGGAGGTGGCACGTACAATTAGTTGAGGTGCGCACAAGCTGATCCAAATATAATAGTTATCAAAAAAAAAAAAAAAAAATTAGTGGCGGTGATAGCAGCAGTGATGGATGCTAGTAGTACTGGCGGTGGAGGTGGTTGTTATTAGTGGTTGGAGGTGAAGGTTGGTGGTGCCGATTTTTAATTCCATAATATTTTTTCTTACAAATCGATTTTCTAATTTGTTTCAAGAAAATGTCGCGAAGACTCTAGAGGCGGAGGCTAAGATATTAATTGTACATTCTAGATTTTAGAACGACAATTTCAAGTGTTAATGATTGGATTATAAATTTAATATTTTGTACATATTTAATATATTTTTTAACACAAATTTAATATATTTTTTGAATAAAAATTATTGAATTTGATGAACCCGTGGCTCGGCTTCTGTCTCCGCCCCAAGACCCCGTTAGTTTGCTTAATTTCACAATTACTCGCTCTGTTAAATTGCTAGCAAAACACACAAAGCTCTTCTTTTATGAAAATGTTTGACTTTAAATATGTTTGTCTTCAGGTTGAAGTTAGTACATAATTTCTGGCAAACTCCTAGATTTCAGGTTGACAATTTTCATCAACATGCTCCTTTACCGACACTCGTGATTCAGAATTAATAAATATATTATTAACTCTTCTCAAGAAAAAAATTGCTCGTAAATTATTTCAAGCAAAGACCTGCAAATTCAAGGAATGCCCAATTCTATGGAAAAACTCACCCCCTCCAAAATAGGGATGGATCCACCCCTTTATATTATTGGGTGGCATGGCACCCGCTAAGATGATACAAAATTTATATTTATATGTTGAAATATTTTTAAATTAGGTTAAATATTTGATCCTACCAATCCGCAGCCTTAAATTAAACAAACTGTCATGGCTGATAGATCTTTTTGAAAGCTTTTCTCGTGTGTAAAATTCAAGTTGCAAATTCTTGAGCCTTGTTCGACTTTCCCTTTTTGTGTGCTTTTTTTTTTTGTCCCAGTCATTTTTCTTTTCGGCTACCTCCCAATTTTTTATTTATCGTTTCATTATTTTTTGTATTTTTTTTTTCTTTATTGTATTATTTATATGTGGTCTCTAACAAGAACACTCAAAAAGGAGACTCCAAAATTATAAAGTTTTATAAAATAAGCATTCCTCTAAATCTCAAATTTATGAGTTTTCTTCTTTCATATCCAAACATTTTTAGTCATAATGGGATGATACCCGTTGGTACCGAATTTAAAGAATTAGTGCATCCTTCAAAATATTAGGATCCCATGCTCAAAAGGACGTGCGAGTTCAGTTTGAGTGTTAATTTATAGGTGAATATCTATATAATCACTCGAGAAATATCGTATTTATAGAGCAATAGTTACAATCAATAACGTATATATAGCACAAGTCACTTGAGAAATGGAGCTATATTATAAAACTAGGTTAAGACTATACCTTGAAGAACAAATAAAAGATTTCAAAATCACACAACTTGTATGAACGAACAATTTTACAACCAACTTACGTAAAGAGGATTTCATATTCTATACTAACAGATTTGTGACATCCATGTATAGAATCATCAAATGAGCCACGTTAAAAAAATTAGGTTTATACGCTCCCATAAGCTCCCCCGTTGGAAGAGAATAGAAAACAAGCTAACTTATAAGTACACACTTCATTGACGAGACACAAAAGAAAAAACAACACATTAATTTTCAAAAGGTTTTGACAAGATCAAATTTATATATCTTCATCACAGACTGTGCTTATTTTTCAGGAAAATAATACTTGTTTAGCAAACATCTGGATTAAATTTTTTTGTTTTTGTTTTCTGATGAACTTAATATTGAGGGTTTTATTTGGTTATATTTCGGATGGTTATTAAATTTTTGGTGAGTAATTTGGCGATAGTTTTATTAGAAAACTCGCATTTGTGTTTTGTTGATGTGCAGGCAAGTTCTAAGTGTAGATGTGAGAAGAAAAAGGTGAAAAGGTTCAAGCATATACAAAAGATAGCAAAAGAGAGTATTTGATGATTGAATACGATCTTTTAGAAGTCAAATGGTGACAATGAATGAAGATGCAAGCAATGAATAGTAGGATTTAGAGGTTGGAGCTAAAGTTTCTCTCTAGAAACATATGATCCAACTTCAACAGATGATATTGTTAGCTTCAAGATTTCACGTATTTATTTTGATGATAACAAACCAACATAATTATTAATCAAAGAACATTTACTTGTGGTAATCTTGTTCTTGCACAAGCCTATTCAAGAAAGAAGATGCTGGTTTATTCAAGAAAGAAGATGTTGTTGGGTATGATATAGGTGAATGGAAAATGATGGGATGAAAAGTGAAGGGAATGTAAAAGGTCCCTTTTTGCTTTGGTTAAAGCATTTGTCCCACATAGAAAAAAAAAGAGAGGTGTATATATTACATTACACCTTCTCTAGTTGCTAAAAGGGTTGAAGAGGCAAGGACCCCTCGCACCGTCGTCGTCGCTCGCTCGGATCGGCTTCGGCTTCGGCTTCGTTGATTATCTTTTTGGACAAATTTTTTCTTAATTATTTAATTAATTAATTATTTAATTAATAGGAATCCATCTAACGCGGATCGACTCTGACCCGCGCGTGACTCGTGACCGCACCGGTCCGTTTTCTCTCTTCCCGATTTTTTTTGAATTTTCCTCCAAACTTGATGACTGATCTGAATGGTTGCAAACATTCAGAATCAGTACCTTCAACCTAGTGACTGATCTGAATGATTACAAACATTCAGAATCAGTACCTCCAGCGGCTATAAATTCTTGATTCTTTCCAGAACTCAACACGATTTTTATCTGCAATCAAACTTTCTCAAAATTCTCTTCTTCTTCATTCTGTGTGATATACTGCTGTTGAGTGGTTCGTTGCTACCGAAATTTTGAGTACTACTATTCTGGTAAGATAATCGTTCTATCCTGGGAGGAAATATTCCATCAACCTCGAGTACTGTGAGGGAAATAATTTCCTTAAGGACACACTTTGAACTAAGTGGGCTCGATTATATTCTAAAAAATAATTATACACTATTTTTGTTCTTCTCCAGTTTCTGTTGTTTACTGTTTCTGTTTCTACACTGTTTTTCACTAAGTGTTTGACAGATTGTTTAAAAGTTATTTTAAAACGTATACATATTATTATTGCTAACATTCTTAAGGAAATTATTCTGTTTATATTAATCTGTATTTGGAGACTAAAACCTGTGTGGTTTTTTACTTCGTATGAAATTTCATATTCTAACTTGAAGACATAAAAACTTCGTTGGAATACTAGAGTTCATACTTGTACAACAATTTGAAGAACATAAAAACTTCATCGTTGCTGTTGAAAAATTTTATTTTGCTATTTTAATTATTAAGTCAGTTTTTCAATTTTGACAGTGAAAAGAGATGGCAAGTGGAAGTGCTACTTCTTCTGCGAATATTGCACCAACAGTTACTCCTACAACCCATACCGTTGTTCCACCGACTGAGAAACCTGCAAAGTTCACCGGTGTCAACCTTAAAAGAAGGCAGCAAAGAATGTTCTTTTAGCTTACCACCCTTGGTATGCAGAAGTTCACCAACGAAGACCCTCTTGTGCCTGCTACTGATATGCCGGCCAATGAAAAATTTATGATAGTTGAGGCATGTAAACATGCTGATTTTTTGTGCAAAGGCTACATTTTGAGTAACTTAGAAGATGACTTGTGCAATGTCTACAGTGCAGTAGAGACCTCCAAAGAATTATGGAGTGCACTTGAAAAGAAGTACAAAATCGAAGATGCTTGCTTGAAGAAGTTTGTGGTTGCCAAATTCCTAGACTTAAAATGGTGGATGGAAAAACCGTTAGAACCCAAGTTCAAGAGCTTCAACTTATCTTCCATCCCTTATTGCTGAAGGCATGGTAGTGAATAAAGCATTCCAAGTGGTTGCAATGATTGAGAAGTTGCCAACCTCATGGAAAGACTTCAAGAATTATCTTAAGCACAAGAGAAAGGAAATGAAGTTGGAGGATCTTGTGATTCGTCTCAAGATCGAGGAAGATAACAAAACTGCTGACAAGAAGTACCGTAAGAGTTCACCGATTGAAGGGGCAAACATCGTTGAAGATGATGCTCCGAAAAAAAAATAAGAAAAGGAAGAGGCCTTCTGGAAAGGAGAAGTATCCTAACAAGAAAAAATTCAAAGGCAACTGGTATAATTGTGGTAAAGCAAGCCATAAAGCTCCCGACTATCATGCCCCCAAGAAGGACAAAGCGAAAAACAAGGGTCAAGCAAACATGATAGTAGATGTTGATGACCTGTGTGCAATGCTGTCTGAGTGCAACCTGGTTGGTAACCCAAAGGAGTGGTGGCTTGATTCTGGCGCCACTCGACATGTGTGTGCCGTCAAGGAAGCATTTGCAACCTACACTCCTGCTGGACCCGAAGAGAAGATATACATGGGAAATACTGCAACAACCAAAGTTGAAGGATGTGGCAAGGTTCTATTGAAGATGACATCCGGAAAAGTGCTGACTCTCAACAACATCATGCAAGTTCCAACAATTAGGAAGAATCTAGTCAGCCGCACTACTTGTGAAAAATTAGTTTAAGTGCGTGCTGGTTAGTGATAAAATTGTACTTAGTAAGAATGATATGTTTGTAGGAAAGGGCTACCTCACTGAGGGTTTTTTCAAACTTAATGTAATGGTTGTTGACAGTATTAATGAAAAATCTGCTTCTTCTTACTTATTGGAGTCAAATAATTTATGGCATGTTCGTTTAGGATATGTTAATTACAAAACCTTTCGAAAAATGATTAATCTTTAAATATTGCCTAAATTTGAGTGTAATACATCTAAATGTCAAATATGTGTAAAGTTTGTTAAGCATTCGTATAAGTCTGTTCAAAAGAATTCAAATCTTTTAGACTTAATCCACACTAACATTTGTGATATGAAGTCAATACCATCTCCCGGTGGAAAAAGTATTTCATAACTTTTATTGACGATTGCACTCGATATTGTTATGTCTATTTGCTAAATAGTAAGGATGAAGCAATAGAAGCATTTAAGCAATATAAAAATGAAGTCGAAAATCAATTGAATAAAAAGATTAAAGTGATTAGAAGTGATAGGGGTGGAGAATATGAATCTCCTTTTGCAGAAATATGTTTAGAATATGGAATCATCCATCAAACTACTGCCCCCTACACACCACAATCCAATGGAGTTGCGGAAAGAAAAAATTGGACATATAAAGAAATAATGAATGCTTTACTAATTAGTTCCGGTTTACCGCAGAATTTGTGGGGGGAAGCTATCCTTACAGCTAACGGAATACTCAATAGAGTACCCCACAGCAAAACATACTCTATTCTTTATAAAAAAAAATGGAAAGGAAGAAAACCCAACTTGAAATATTTTAAAGTATGGGGGCGTCTAGCAAAGGTACAAGTACCTTTTCCCAAAAGGGTGAAAATAGGGTCAAAAATCGTGGACTATGTTTTTATTGGATATGCAACAAACAGTAAAGAATGTAGATTTTTGGTTCATGATTCTGACAATCCCAAAATTCATAATAATACGGTAATTGAACCTGATAATGCTGAATTCTTTGAAAACATCTATCCGTATAAAATTGAATACGAGCCGTCAAATGAAATATTTAAACGACCACGGGAAGAACCAAAGGAGAATGCCCCTAGCGAATAAAATCCAAGGCGTAGCAAACGTCAAAGGACGTCCACTTCCTTTGGTCCAGATTTTGTGACATTCCTGCTTGAAAATGAGCCTCAAACTTTCAAGGCGGCTATGTCATCTCCTGATTCAGCATTTTGGAAAGAGGCAGTCAATAGTGAGATTCAATCAATCTTAGATAACCACACATGGGAAGTGGTTGATCTTCCTCCTGGGAACAAACCTTTAGGTTCTAAATGGATTTTTAAAAGGAAAATGAAAGCTGATGGCACTATTGACAAATATAAGGCAATGCTTGTGGTCAAAGGTTATGGACAAAAGGAAGGACTTGATTATTTTGACACATACTCTCCTGTAACAAGAATAACGTCCATTCGGGTGTTAGTGGCTCTGGAAGCCTTGTATGGTCTTGAAATTCACCAAATGGATGTTAAAACAGCTTTCTTAAATGGTGATTTGGAGGAAGAAATTTACATAGAACAACCCGAGGGTTTTGTGGTTCCTGGTAAAGAAAAGAAAGTGCGCAAACTTGTAAAGTCGCTTTATGGACTTAAACAAGCACCCAAACAATGGCATGCTAAATTTGACCAAACCATGTTGACAAATAGAATTTAAATTAATGAGTGTGATAAATGTGCTTACATTAAAAACAATCCAGGCCACTAAGTCATTGTTTGTTTGTATGTTGATGACATGCAGATAATAAACAAAGATATGGCAGATATAAGCTACAAAGTGCATGCTGGCTAGCAAATTTGACATGAAAGACTTAGGAGTTGCTGATGTAATCTTAGAAATCAGAATTCATAGAACTCCACAAGGTTTAGCATTATTACAGTTTCACTACATAGAGAAAATACTTGACAAATTCAAGTACTTGGATTTCAAGATTTCCAGAACTCCAATTGATGTGACTTACGCACTTCAGAAGAATGAATGTGAAAGTAAATCACAAGGGGACTATGCGAGAGTGTTGGGAAGTCTAATGTATATCATGAATTGTACACGACCAGATATAGCATGTGCTATTAGCAAACTGAGTCAGTTAAAAAGTAATCCCAATCACACTCATTGGATGGCAATGAAACGAGTATTGGGTTATCTGAAACATACTCAAGACTATGCTTTGCATTATAATAAATATCCCGAAGTGATTGAAGGATATAGTGATGCAAATTGGATCACTGGATCGTCTGAATTTAAATCCATGAGTGGATATATTTTCACAATTGGGAGTGGAGTAGTGTCTTGGAAATCATCCAAACAGACTTGCATCGCCCGTTTCACTATGGAATCCGAATTCATAGCTTTAGACAAGGCCGGTGAAGAAGCTAAATGGCTCCAGAATTTCCTAGAAGATATTCCATTATGGCCCAAACCTTTGGCTCCTATATGTATACATTGTGACAGTCAAGTAGCAATAGGTAGGGCAGGGAGCTCAATGTATAACGAAAAATCTCGTCACATACGGCGGAGACACAATACCGTTAGACAACTCCTCTCTGATGGCGTTATCACAATTGACTATGTAAAGTCAAGAGATAACATAGCGGATCCGCTTACAAAAGGCTTATCTAGAGAGGGAGTTAGTATATCATCAATGGGAATGGGATTAACGCCGAGGATAAGTCATCATGGCGGTAACTCTACCTAGCAGATTGGAGATCCCAAGAGCTAGGTTCAAAGAGATCAAACAAAGTTGTGACTGACGGTTCAACATTGTCAAATAACTAAACCCCTTCTCGGATGAAGACAATGTTCAGAAATGTGGCTGTATATGACCAGATAATGTGTCTGTAGAACCACATATTTAGAAATCACCTATGTGAGTGTTAAGTGTAAGCTACTTTAAAGGAGAATGACAAGTAAAGACCCATTCTCTATGCACTCATGAAACCAGGCGGTGTTCATGGCTGAAATGAACACAACCGTGAGAATCATAAATGGTTGAGGGTTGATTGTGTGACTTATGTTGTCTAGGTATACAAAAAATTTCGACGGTTCAAAGATATCAATTCTATCGATTGATCGAGTATATCCGATATAAGTTCACTACGGAAAGTTCAAAGGGAAACCTACTTATCCAGATGCAGTCAATCTTCGCTTGTATATCACACTCGTCCGTGCATTGTGAGCACGTGATTTTTACCATACCCGAATTACCTTTATATAAAAAAAACAAAACTATTAAAATGATTTGTAGTTTAGTATTAGCCATTTTAGGAATTTTATCAAGTTTTAATTGCTTAGATATTAATACTAAGAAATAGGCATGGCATTTAGTATTTGTTTGCATTTTAGAATTAAGTTAATAATTGTTTGTTTTATAAAATTGAAAAAATCACAAAAATAGTGCATCTTTATATTTTTTCTAATTTTAATGTTAATCTAGCATGGTGTTAATTTCATGAGTAGTTAACTTTGTG
>MCJB01036627.1:102698-115855 GCA_002018475.1 Nicotiana obtusifolia
ATAGTTAAACTCTTTTGTCCGTAGCTAATTTGACATTTTTCCTCTAGAAAAATGATTTCTGCTTGTTTATTAACTAATTACCGTAATGAAAGAGATTTAGCTTGGTCCATTAGTAAATTTAAAGGTTCTTTACATTATGTTTAGTTAATGTTCTATTATTATGATTATTTGCTTATTTACCCAATCTCTTTGAAAGTTTTGAATGCTCACTTGATGGCATACGCGTATTTGTGAATTGGATCGTGGGACGGGGTTGAACACTAAGGATGAAAGGTTAAGTTTATATTGTTTGAATAATTAACCGGTAGTAGCATGTTTAGGCCGTCATTATCGGGTAGGCAAACTTAGGATATTTTAATTAATTCTTGAGGCAAGAGGTTGTTCCCTTAGTTATTTTTATCCGGGGAATGCCCCGAGGGACTTGTATATATTATATTCCAGGGAATGCCCCGAGGTGTTTGTATTTGGAGGCTTAAAGAAATTTGTAGTATTTTAGTTTTAGTTTTATTTTATCTTTTATTAGATGGGAACGACCTCGAGCCTCATGTGTGTTTGTTTTTTATGTGTTCGTTTTATCTCAATCCGAATATTCTAAAAGCCAACTAGATTAAGTACGCAACCGTGATTTTTCACGGGACTCGGGGAATGCCTAACACCTTCTCCCCGAGTCAAATGAACCCCCTTATCCAAATCTCTGGTACGAACTTGACTTCGAGTCTAAGTTCTAAAATGGTGGCCTGACACACCGGAACTAATCGTCAGGTGGCGACTCTAAATTTATTTTGTCACTATAAAAAATCTTTTTTTCGAGTTTTTATTAGATCTTTTATTTATTTGAAAGGTTTAGTAAAATCTCGCTCAAAAAAGAGGAGTGACATGCATTCTTTTATATTATGGCCTTTCCCCATTCATTTGGGGGATTGTTGGGTATCGATATAGGTGAATGGAAAATGATTGGATGAAAAGTGAAGGGAATGTAAAAGGTCCCTTTTGCTTTGGTTAAAGCTTTTGTCCCACATAGGAAAAAGAAAGAAAAAGAGAGGTATATATATTACATTACACCTTCTCTAGTTGCTAAAAGGGTTGAAGAGGAAAGGACCCCTCGCGCCGTCATCATCATCGCTCGCTCGGCTCAGCTTCGTCTTCGTCTTCGAATTCGGATTCGGATTTGTCAAAGATCGATTGATTGGTTATCTTTTTTGACAAACTTTTCCTTAAATATTTAATTAATTATTTATTTAATTAATTATTTAATAAATAGGAATCCATCTAACGTGGCTCGACCCTGACCCGCGCGCGACCCGCGACCGACCCGGTCCGTTTTCTCTCTTTCCGGATTTTTTCGAATTTCTCTCCAAACTTGGTGACTGATCTGAATGGTTGCAAACATTCAGAATCAGTACCTTCAACCTAGTGACTGATCTGAATGATTACAAACATTCAGAATCAGTACCTCCAGCGGCTATAAATTCTTGATTCTTTCCAGAACTCAACACGATTTTTATCTGCAATCAAACTTTCTCAAAATTCTCTTCTTCTTCATTCTGTGTGATATACTGCTATTGAGTGGTTCGCTGCTACCGGAATTTGGAGTACTACTATTCTGGTAAGATAACCGTTCTATCCTGGGAGGGGATATTCCATCAACCTCGAGTACTGTGAGGGAAATAATTTCCTTAAGGACACACTTTGAACTAAGTAGGCTCGATTATATTCTGAAAAATAATTATACACTGTTTATGTTTTTCTCCAGTTTCTGTTGTTTACTGTTTCTGTTTCTACACTGTTTTTTACTAAGTGTTTGACTTGTTTAAAAGTTATTTTAAAACGTATACAGATTATTATTGCTAACAGATGCTAGTAAAGATCCAAACAAATAATGAAAAGAGAATATCATGTGTTATTTATCAAGGAAGATTATTTTTAGAGATTTAATCTCCAAGCGTCATGGAAGGAATAATATTTGAAAGTCGTATTTCAAATATTGAATGATTTACTACAATATCATAAGAAGACTCTATGGAAATTATGGAAGGAAAGTTCTTAAATATCTTGATAAGAAAGGTTGCAAAAATCCTGGAGAAGATCTATTATTTTGTGCAAGGAAGATACTATATAGAAAAGATACTACAAGGCCAAGGAAGAATATATTCTCTATGGAAAGAAAATATATTATGGATATAGTACAATCTATATTATGGAAAGAGATTATTTTTCAAGATCAAGGAAGGAATATTTTCAATATAAGAAGAATATATTTTCTATGGAAAGAAAATATATTATGGATATAGTACATTCTATATTATGGAAGGAGATTATTTCCCAAGAACAAGAAAGGAATATTTCTAATATAATAGGAGTTCAAAGATATATTGAGATCTTCATGTTGAAGACAATATTCAAGACCCAAAGGAAAAGGAAGAGGATCTTGAAATTTTCTTGAGTTGTCTACATAAGAGCTCATACTTGTATAGCCGGAAGAAGAGTTCACAAGTATGGAGTTTTACTAAAATTTCAAGGCAAGACTATTAAAAAGATTTACCAAGTCACTACAAGCTTTTGATATGGAAATAAATTATATTTCCAAGATCTATGTCAACAAGGGAAGCTGAAAATCAGTCTTGAAAGGAAAGAAGAAGAAAAAGCGAGATTTTATTTCCACAAGTCAAGAGGCAAGCATCAAGCTGAAATTATAGAGTATTTACAGACAAGGATAGAAGAAGGAAAATAATGAAGTTGTACAAGATTGACCATAAAGGAAGAGGAGCAAAGCTTGGAAAGGAAATTTGCAGTTAAGAAGAAAAGAAGAAGCAATATGGATGGAATAAAAATATCGCCTGAGATTTACTACACACAGGAAAGAATATTTATTTGTGGGATAGAATAAGATTAGGAAAAATCTATTAAAGGAGCACAAAGAAGATTTCCTTAGGAAGGAATGCCATCATATATCACATTGACCATGATATAAGGATCATATATTTTGCATTAATGAGAAAAATCAGCAACGGTCATATTGGAGGCAACAATATAAGTTGAAGAGCAACCAAGAAGAAGATCTACGCAACCTTTTATATAATTGTCTATCCAATTACAAGTTCTTTATTCTGCTCTTAATAAGTATTGTAATTCACTTAGTAGATTTACTATATACACAAAAGAGTGAAGAGAGACAGAAAAATATTGGAGAGGCAGTTGTTCACATCCAAATCACACCACAATAGAGATATGAAACAACCGTATGCAATAATAAATACCCAACTAGGAGTCGAGGTCAAATCCACTGGGAGCTAGGATGGGAGTTAGGGGTATATATTTCAAATGAGTAGTTGGATTATCTAGATTGTACTTCCACAACAAGGATTTATTTTCTATTTCTAATGTTAATCTAATGATTGCAAAATAAAGAAAGTAGACTAAAGATAATTATTTTTAATATTTTTCTAAATGGGTAAAAGGCCTAGGGCTGTGACCATAACCTAGGTGTTTGCCGAATGGTATAAAGACGTTAATGCTTGTTTTGTTGATAGGGGTGTATTATAGCTCTCATCTCTACATTACCCACTCAATACCTCTCGATCAGAGAGTGGTTTTGCCCAATTTGGCTTTCTCAAGACCAAATGAGTATCACCCAAAACAGTTGATAAGAGCTCAAGTCGGGTTAATTACTATATCTAGGTAAAACTCTTTAATTGGGGTAATCAATCTCTCAATTGACCAAATTCCTTGTTAGCTAAGTTATCATAGACTAAATCCCTCTTTCTCAAGTAGAGACTAAGTCAAATAGGCATGAAATAATGTTTGGCAACCATTAATTCTACAATAAAAGCATGCGCTAAGCTAAATAATCAACACTCAATCATAAACAAGAACTAAATTAGATAGCCATAAGGTTTACACACTAGGGTTGGGTCACAAACTTAGTAAAAGTCTAGCTATTCATAATGGAATTTGAAGTAAATAAGAAAGAAAAACTAATTAAACTCATATTGGAAGCTTAAAATGATTTAATCTAATGTAAATACGCCAAAGTAATGTTAAACTTCCTAAAGTAGTAAAGAAAAACGGCGACAAAAACTTCAGATGTTCAAACTTGACCTAATTTTATAAAACTCGTCTATTTATATAGGGCTAAAAATCACGGACAAAAATACCCCCCGAAAGGTTCTACGGCCGCACAATTCCATGTGCAGGCTGCAGATTTCTTCAGCTGGCAGGAAGTGGAGTTCTGCGGTCGCACATTTCTGGATTGCGGCCTCGATGCAATCTTCTGCGGGCACACATTTCTGGACTGCGGCTGCGAGGCAATCTTCTGCGGTTGTACAATTCTTGTGTGGTCCGCAATTCACAAGGGCTCCTGGACTTTGTCTTTTTGCATACTCTCTGATCATTGACTCTTAGCCCAGCTCTAGGGTAGCACAATTCTTTTGCGGTCCGCACTTTGCGCGAAGTTCTGCTAAATTTCTCTCCTTGGTTTGCGGACGTAGATGGAATTCTGTGGTTCACAATTTCTTTTGCGGACCGCACATTTGTGCTTCTGTGCCCCTTTATTGCCTTGTGCTCTGGAACACTCCTTTTTGAGTCGGATTTCATCTTGGGATACCAAAATTCCAGCATTCCTGCAATTTGCACAATTTCATTAGTTTCGGGAATACAATTCAATACTTTCGGACTAAAACAAAAGCTAAAAGGTACTAAAAGCATTCAAAATTCTCACTTATCAACTCTCCCAAACATAAGTCTTTGCTTGTCCTCAAGCAAATAAATTAGTTCCTACCTCCAAAAGTTAAGCGTCATTTCAACGAGTCAAAGGTGAACCATCCACACATCAGTTGGGACTAACAATTACCACACTACTCATGTATTATCAATAAGGCGAGAAGTTAAAAATTCATACACATATAGTTCTAATGTGACATTTGAGCTTCAAGAATTGACTTTACTCATCAAGGACCCTAACTCCTCCTCTTCTACTTTTCATTTGCCTAGTTCACTTAAGAAATTTAGCACTCAATCCAAAGATTTATGAAAGGTTCACTCATCTCTCTCAAGAGAATGTCGCAAGTACATCTTCAAGTACCATAGGCTTGCCCCCCATGTAGATCGCCACTAACATAAGCTCACTCGGCTTGAAATCAAGTAGGACTTCTTCCAGGATGTAATGAAGGCTTTTGGATTAGGGTCGGATACAGTATGGGTGAGTGGTTACGCCTTTCCTTAAGCACTCCATCTTTCATTTCTCGGCTCACATTGCCAATTCTTAGAGGCACTTCCTTTTCATTGGGGACTAGAGAGACTTAACATCACTCTTTCTTGATCATTTTATTCTTTTTCTCCCTTTTTGATTTCTCCATGTTTGGGATCATTATCTCTTTTTGAATCTCTTCAACCCTTTACTCATTCTCTTTTTGGGGACTAGAGAGACTTAACATTACTCTTTCTTGATCATTTCATTTTTTTTCTCCCTTTTTGATTTCTCCATGTTTGGGATCATTACCTCTTTTTGAATTTCTTCAACCCTTTACTCATTCACTTTTTGTTTTTTTCTTTTCTTGCCTTCTTTTCTCATTGAGATTATTTCTTTTCTGTTTTTGTGCCTTGATACCTTTTTCAAGTTCCTTGTCTCTTCCCCCAAACATATGTTTTGAGCCATTTTTTTCACAAGAGTATTAAAGAAAGCTCGGGTGCCAAGAGAGGGTCACGAAAAAACGGGTAAAGGCTTGTAAAATAGTTATCAAATGAGAAATGCGAGAGCCTCAAAGGGTTGACTAGGCATAATAACATTGGTTGGCAATAAAAGACTCAAACGGGCCAAGGAGGGCCTATAATCACTTTTCAAGCCAAGAAAAACCTAGGATTTCGCCCTGAAACACATTCGGGTCAGTTCTGGACCCTTCGCACGGAATTTGGACTAGCAACAATTCATCTCACCCTCACGCAACTGAATTGTTAAAGTGAAAAGAGTCGAGGACCCACAATGGCTAAGTTCAAGTTTAAAGATCACTATGATCCAATTAAACCACTAGATGATTGCCAAAGTCAACACAAGAGTCCCAAAAGTCACTAACTAGAGTTATTTATTTCAAAAATCTTGTCTCTAACCTTAAGTATGTAGTTAAGTGTGTTGGTATTGACTCTTCTAGCATGACTTAATTAGGTCTTTTTATTCATTACTGCTACTATTATTACCTAAACATAGAAGCAGACTCATTCTCTTAAGAAGGTTCACGCCATCCATCGTTCGGACGAGTCACCCGATTCACACAACAACTACCTTTGGAAAGAACCGTGGCATTAAGAAAATCAAACGCTTATTATCTACTAAAACATAAAAAGAAGTTACTAAATCAAACAAAATAGCTACTAAATCAAACAAAGAACTAATAAAGAAACAAAAATAAAAAAGATACTAAGCAGAAACTACTAAAGATAGAATTAATATAGATAAAGAGAGAAAGAGAGAATATATACATAACAAGAAAAGAGAGACAAGTTATTACAGGCCTAATGTCTCAGAATGTATCAAATATGATCAATAAACTCCACTCCTCCGAATAAAAATAAGCATTGTCCCCAATGCTTAACAAAATAAGATTAAAAGAGGGAAAAGAGTGAAGAAAACTCCCTATGGCTCCTTGGACATCTCTGTGTCCCCAGCAATGTCACCGCCCACAGTCTCATCCAACTGAATCTCATCATCCTCAACTCTAGGTGTGGCTGGGTTGGTGAACATCTGACGCACTGCCTCGGCAGTGTCGGCAGCAAGGTCTGGCTCCTCAGACTGGCCCGTTGATACCACCGGTGCTATTGGTGTTGTTGGATCTGGGCCTGAATGGTATGGGTCAATCAGCATATCAAATGGAAGATTTATGCTGTAGCAAGCCTGGTCACCTGTCTCTGGATCTTGTCCATTGACTTCTTGCTGGCCTGGGACTTTTTCATCTTCTTTTCTTTTTTCCCAA
Source organism: Nicotiana obtusifolia (assembly GCA_002018475.1). Taxonomy (NCBI): domain Eukaryota; kingdom Viridiplantae; phylum Streptophyta; class Magnoliopsida; order Solanales; family Solanaceae; genus Nicotiana; species Nicotiana obtusifolia. The sequence continues at coordinate 109,661 of MCJB01036627.1, forward strand.
CTCTTTAATCACTGACCCGTGCTGCACCAAGGTCTCCATATTGGTGTTCTGGTTCTCTAGGATCTTCTTCAATGTCTCCTCAACTGTCGAGGGAAACGGAGGTGCCTAAGTAGTAGACTGTGCTGCAACTGTACTGGATAAGTCAGACAACTTTGCAGTTGCTTTCTGCATCCAGTTATTGAGGCTCGCCAATGTCTAGGAGACTCGCAACGCTAAAAGTGGGGCAGTAGGCACGGGCACCGGCTTCAAAGCCGAAGTGAAAGCTCTAGCAGGAACTATAGAAGGGGTTGTGGATGATGGCAGAGGCATAGCTGCGGCACTGGAGGAAGGCACGGCCGAAGTGGATGGAACAACAACTACATCAACAGCTACCATAGCTGGCTCATCAGACTGGCCCGCAGTGGTAGGAGGCTGAACTTTCTTCTTTGGATTGTTCGCATCCATCAGTGAATACCAAGTAAAAGGCTTCTTCGGCCTCACCTTTATGTTATAATATCTCAGCTCTACCCTTGCATCCGTGAGATATTCTGTAATAGTGTTGGGGTACGGGTATGACGAGTCATCTTGCCGAGCAATCACTGAGATGTTGGCCGACATCACGACACCCACATTGATAGGGTACCCGGCCATAATAGAAGCAACTGGAACTGCCCGAGGAATGAAAGGTAAGTCTCATTCTGGCTCAGGTCCAGTCTGTTGCAGACAAAGGTTTTCCACCTCTTCACCTCGAAACTCGAAGTGCTTCGGTAGATAGGAATCCCAGCGGCAATCCATGCTGGTGGTGGCCCTGGTGCTGATAGAATCACCGCTAACCAAGGTCAGGCTGCGTCTCCCAATGCATACTTCTCTAAATATTCCTTTGGCTTAACATCTTTGAAGCCCAAGTACGTGTTGAGTGTATGCTGATCAAATCTCACTTTTATACTACATACTTTAGTCACTTTTGTCCCCATTTTTTTGTGAGCCACATTTGCATAGAATTCATGGACCATGTACTCTTTGCGTCCACTACACTTTGAGTGAACCACATCCACCCGTTGCGTTTCCTGAACTGTATCAACACTGCTGGGTTGTACCTCTCCAAATCTTTCAATAGAAACTGTAGCTCGAGAATTAGTGACCTCACTGACCACCATGTACGAAAGCTGGTGAAGGCAGCCAAGCTGACAAATCGGTCCTCCCAAACCTCTTTCTTCTTCAACCTTTCAAGGCCTGCACCTGTAGCATCTCCCCCTCTGCCATCATCCTGAATATCCTGAACTGGTGTAACCTGTGCCTCAGGTACAGGTGTGGCCGATGGCTCAAAAGCCTAACTAGCACTCTTCGAGTCTTCAGAAGTGCTATGAGATGAGGACTTCTCGTCCCTGAGTTGGTACCTCCCTTGCGATATTGATTGTACAACCGGCTGCTCCTCAATAGAGGCTGAGTTGCTCTCTGATGCTTCCCTATATGAGACACATGAGCTCGTGTCAGAAAGATCTACACCTCTCCCCCTGCTGAATAAATTGAAGGAAAAAGATTAAAAAAATATTGAAGCATACCAGATGAATGAGTGTGATGAGTGACTGATAAAAGATGTGTGTGGGGACAGATAGATTCACAAAGAAATTTCAAGAGAGAGCTATTTTTGTGCTCAAGGAGTGAAAAAAAACTTAACCCTTGCCCCTACGCTTCTATTTATACTTTATGGTCTATGAGAGGGGGAAGAAGGTCGAGTGCATCCGCACGTTTTCATGTGTGGTCCGCACTCTGTTACCTGGGGCTCATTTTTGGTTCTCCATCTGTGGTCCGTAAAATTCTTCAGCAGATTTCTTGTTGCGGCCGCAATTTTCCTCTTGCGGTTGCACATCGACCTTTACTCTGAAACTTTAGAGAGTTTGCATTTCTAACTTTTCATTTTTACGGTCCGCAAGATAATTATGCGGCCGCATTGCTCTTTTTCTACAACACTCTAAATTGTGCGGTCCGCACTCCTTTGAACACTTAGCCAAATTTTTGTCCATAGTTCATGTAAGTCACACTCAATCATGTAGCACACTTCAAATCAAGTAACAATAAAATAACACCTAACTAGAAAGGAAAAGAAACATGGTTGCCTCCCAAGAAGTGGCTGATTTAACGTGGCGGCACGACACAGATTACCATCAATTGAAATGAATGACCGCCACGACGTGCCTATCTCCAACCTTTCCCAAATAGTTCTTCACCCGTTAACCATTGACTTGGAATACCTCATTATTTTTGTTCTTCAAGTCTAATGCCCCAAAAGATGTCACACCCATAATTTTGAAAGGACCACTCTATTTAGACTTTAGTTTCCCGGAAAACATCCTCAACCTTGAGTTAAATAAGAATACAAGATCGCCCACCTTGAACTCTTTTTTTCAAATGTATTTGTCATGAAGATATTTCATCTTTTCTTTGTACAAGGACAAACTTGCATAAGCATGGTACCGGAACTCATCCAATTCATTCAAATGTGCAACCTTCAAGTTAGCGGCTACATCCCAATCAAGATTCAACTTCTTTAGAGCCTACATGACCCTGTCCTCAAGTTCCACCAGAAGATGACAAGCTTTTCCGAATACCAACCGGTATGGTGACATTTCGATAGGTGTTTTGAAAGTCGTCCGATAAGCCCATAGTGCATCATCAAGTTTCTTGGACCAGTCCGTCCGATTAGCATTCACCGTTTTGGACAAAATACTCTTTATCTCACGGTTGGAGACTTTCACTTGACTGCTAGCTTGTGGATGATAGGGAGTCATGTCCTTATGAGTAACACTATACTTGCCAAATAAAGTGTCGAAAGCCTTGTTGCAAAAATGTAACCTTTCATCGCTTATAATAGCCCGCGGAGTACCAAACCTTGTGAAAATATTCTTCTTCAAGAATGTCACCACACTTCTCGCCTCCTTGTTGGGTTAGAGCTACGGCCTCAACCCATTTGGAAACATAATCAACCGCAACCAAGTTGCAGGTGTTTCCACAAGAACTCACAAAAGGACCCATGAAATCAATACCCCACACATCAAAAATATCAATCTCCAAAATGGTAGTGAGAGGCATTTCATTTTTCTTTGAGATTCCACCGGCCTGTTGACATTCATCACATCTTTTCACTAGCTCACTAGCATCCTTGTAATGAGTGGGCTAATAAAAACCACAACTTAGCACTTTGGCCACCGTTCTTGCTCCAGCATGATGACCACCATATGGCGAAGAATGACAAGCTTCAAGAATTTTACCTTGCTCTTCTTCCGATACACATCTTCTAATCACCCCATCCATACACATCCGGAAAAGGTATGGTTTATCCCAATAATATTCTTGACAATCCCGTTTGAGCTTCTTCCTTTGATTTGAAGAGAACTCATCCGGGATGATTCCACTCACAAGAAAATTTGCTAGATTCGCGAACCATGGCACCTCTTTCATTGAAATAGCCAAGAGTTTCTCATCGGCGAAGGAGTCATCAATTTCAAAGCCATCATGCGGCCTCCCCTCCTCCTCCAAACGAGAAAAGTAGTCCGCCACTTGGTTTTCACTCCCTTTTCTATCTTGGATGTCAAAATCAAAGTCTTGCAATAAAAGCACCCATCTCATCAATCGAGCTTTGGAATCTTTCTTGCTCATAAGATAACGAAATGTTGCATGATCCGTGTGGACAATGGCCTTTGCACCCATCAAGTACGGGAAGGAACTTCTCAATTGCAAACGCAATGGCAAGGAGCTCTTTCTCCGTAATGGTGTAGTTGACTTAGGCAGTATTCATGGTCTTACATGCATAGTAGACCAGGTGAAAAATCTTGTTTATGTATTGCCCTAAAACAGCCCCAACTGCCACGTCACTTGCATCGCACATGAGTTCAAAATAGGCACTCCAATTTGGAGCGGTGATGATTGGAGTAGTTGTCAACTTGAACTTTAACAATTCAAAAGTTCTCATGCAATCATCATCGAAAACTTCACAGTACTCCTCCACCACGTCCGTAAAGATAGCCATCATACACTTTGAAAAGTCGCTGGTGCATTGCACAAACCAAAAGGCATCCGCTTGAAGGCGAAAGTATTATAGGGACATGTAAAGGTTATTTTCTCTTGATCCTCTGGAGCAATAAGAATTTAGTTGTAGCCCGAATACCCATCAAGAAAGCAATAGAAAGCATGCCGGCCAATCTATCAAGCATTTGATCTAAGAAAGGAAGTGGAAAATGATACTTCCTTGTGATTTTGTTGAGCTTGCGATAGTCCATACACACTCTCCAACCGGTCACCATTCTTGCAGGAATCAACTCATTCTTCTCATTGGTGACTATTGTCATGCCCCCCTTTTTTGGGACACATTAAACCGGAGAAGTCTACAAACTATTGGAGATGGGGTAGACAACCCCGGCATCCAACCACTTGATAATATCCTTCTTGACAACTTCTTGCATAGCCTCATTAAGTCTCCATTGATGTTAAATAGATGGTTTGGTGCCTTCCTACAAGTTGATCTTATGCATACAAAATGCGGGGCTTATCCCCCGGAATATACGCCAATGTCCACCCAATAGCCTTCTTCCTCCTTTGTAGCACCGGTAATGTAGAATAGACCAGCACGTTAGTCAAATAAGAGGAAAGAATAACCGGTAGAGCAGAACAAGGGCCAAGAAATTCATACCGAAGATGTAGAGGCAATGGCTTCAACTCCAAGGTAGGAGGCTCTTCAATGGAAGGCTTTATAGGAGGATTTGTCCTATTTTCAAGATGCAAAGATAATTCCCAGGGTGCATAATTGTACGACCCTTTCCTTGCAAAGAGATCACACATTTTATGAAGCCATCCATCTCGTCATTGTCAAAGTTGAGCAAGACGGCCTCCAACATATCACAAACATTGATCATAGCACTTGTGTCATCAACAATCACATTGGTCACCAAGTCCACAAAAGAGCACACCTCATTGCTATTTGGTTGCCGCATGGACTTACACACATGGAACACTACTTTTTCATCACCAACCCGGAAAGTGAGTTCTCCAGCTTTAACATCACATAGAGCCTTCCGCGTAGCAAGGAAAGGTCTTTCAAGAATAATAGTCACCTCATAATCAACTTCACAATCTAGAATGACAAAATCCGCTGAAAGAATGAATTTATCAACATGAATCAAGACATCTTCAATCACTCCCAAAGGTCTCTTCATAGTATGATTAGCTATTTGCAATCTCATAGAGGTGGGTCTTGGTTTCCCAATTCCCAAAGTCTTGAAACCGAATATGACATTAAATTGATACTTGCCCCAAGATCACAAAGAGAATTAGCAAACTCGACACTTCCAATTGTACAAGGAATTGTGAACGCACCGAAATCTACCAACTTATGAGCCATTAAATGCACAACTGCACTCACTTGATGAGTGACTTTGATAGCTTCAAAATTCATTCACCATTTTTTCGTCACGAGATCCTTCATAAACTTTTGCATAACCGGGCATTTGTTCCAAACCTTCAACTAATGGCACATTGATTGAGAGACTCTTCATCATTTGAATGAACTTCTTGAATTGATTCACGCCATTTTGCTTGCCAAGTCTTTGAGGGTATGGATGTGGTGGCTTAGGCAATTTTGCCTTAGTCTTTTGCACTACCGGCTCCGATATATCAATAATGTGATCCCTAGACAGGTTCACCTCCTCTTGAGTCTCTTCCACACTATCATCAATTTCAACCCGAACTTCATCATTTGATTTTACCATATTGTTCGGGACCTCTTTTTCTTGTACCACTTGCTCATCATCCACAAGTTGCTTTTGACTTGAGGTGGGTGCATTCCCACCTCTTCCACTTCTTGTAGTAACAGCCATAGCATGCCCCATGTTGCTTTCACCCTTTGGGTTTACTAACTGTGTCACTTGGTAGTGCCCCCTTAGGACGAGAATTTAGAGCTTGAGAGATTTTTCCCATTTGAACTTCTAAGTTACAGATCGATGTGTTGTGTGAGGCAAGTTGGGCATCCGAATCGGCATTCTTTTCCATCATTTGTTTGAACATGTTCTCAATACGTCCCATTTCATTGTTTGAAGAACTTGGACCATGGGAAGGATAAGGGGGCGGGTTGCTCAATTGTTGATACATCGAGGGCCTTTGAAAACCCGACCCTCGATTGGCTTGATTATTGTTCCATCCACCGTGATTGTTACCCCCCCCCCC